>CM061530.1:29214359-29384709 GCA_030068015.2 Neoceratitis asiatica
CTGTAGAGCGTAGCATTGAGGAAGACCCGAATGAGTCCATCCGCCACCGAGCACAGGAATTGGATCTGTGTCCATCCACTTGATGGAAGATTTTGCGGAAGGATCTTGATTTGCGTGCTTACAAAATCCTACTCGTGCAAGAATTGAAGCCAAACTATCATCAAGTGAGGCGTAGATTAGTCGAATGGGCCCAAAACAAGATTACCGTTGTTCCCGATTTTCATAAGCGAATTTTGTTTAGCGATGAAGCGCACTTCTGGTTGAATGGCTACGTCAACAAACAAAACTGCCGCATTTGGAGTGAAGGTAATCCTCAAGTGTATGTTGAAATACCGTTACATCCAGAAAAACCGACTGTTTGGTGGGCTTTATGGGCTGGTGGAATCATTGGTCCGTACTTTTTCAAAAACGATGGTGGCCAGAACGTTACAGTCAATGGTGATCGGCCATGATCGGCCACGATTACTAACTTTGTCATTCCTGAATTGAACAACCATGATGTCCAGGAGATGTGGTTTCAACAAGACGGCGCAACATGTCACACAGCTCGTGCCACAATAGATTTATTGAAAAACACGTTTGGTGACTGCCTAATTTCACGTTTTGGACCTGTGAATTGGCCTCCAAGATCTTGTGATTTAACACCGCTAGACTAATTTCTGTGGGGCTATGTAAAGTCATTGGTCTATGCGGATAAGCCACAAACGCTTGGCCATTTGGAAGACAACATTCGCCGTGTTATTGGCGATACACCCGATATACGGCCACAAATGTTGGAAAAATTCATCGAAAATTGGACGTCGAGATTGGACTACACCGGCGCCAGCCGTGGCGGTCATATGCCAGAAATCATATTTAAAATGTAATGCCACAAGATTATCTTTCGGATAAATAAAATTCATGTCAATCGAATAATACATCGTGGTTCTATTGCAACTTAAAGTTCTATACCTCTATAAAAAATACCCTTTACATATGCAATATTTGTACATTCGCACATACATTTGTACGGAAATTTAGATAAACATGAAGATCATATACATATTTGTATGTACTGTATATATATACACATTTGTATGGATATGATTTTATGCACTGAACATTCTTACATATGCATAATGATTCGACTTTAGATGTGTATGTACACATATACATCAGCATGTAGGCTTATATACAAAAGGTCATGTAATAGATTTTTGGTAAAATAAAGTAAAATATATCATTTGTATTCCAAAATAAAATGGTAAAATATTATCAATAATTAATTGTTGATTACAAAATTAAATTCAATTTGGTCGTTAACATATGTAATATTAGAAAATAATAACGGCTGTTAATTTACTATATTATTATAGATTATACATTTTACTTCTCTGGTGTGTTTGAATACGCTCAATTCTGTTAACTTCCTACATCGAGGTGAAACAGAAATTCAAGGCGAGAAGGAAATGACGATTACATGAGAAGAAATTTCTTCTATATATTTCACGTTCTCTGATATGGCTACACCTCATTAAACTGGTATAGCCGTTTCACTAAAGTGTTGCCGAGTTTTGCTTACAAATTTTGTACAAGTTTTACTATTGCGAAATATTCAAGTGCGAATGTTGTCAAACAATAAAATAATTATGAAATAAATTCAAACAGGAATTTCATATTGAAAATGGCAGCCGAAGATAAATCGTAAGTATTTAATTAGTTATTTTGGTTCATTTAAACTCTAAATTAACACAACTTTTTTTTACAAAATAATAATAATATTAGACCAACTCTCACAAACATCACCGAAAACACTTCACATTTGTGCCTCATATTCCTACCGTTAGTTGCGAGCCAATATATTTATAAACCCCCTGCGGATAAGGGGTTCAAGAATTTACCAGCGGTAAGGCATGCCTGCCGTAAGAGGCGACTAAAATCCAATAGTTCCCGCGACAGTAGGGACCGGAACGACCCGGATTTTTATCGGGCCAAGGACTGTCACTCCCGTAATATTCCCCGAAGCCCAATTTTGGGGAATTTTTCTGCGGTTAACAACAAAATTTCGTCAAACTGAACGGAAATTTTTTAACAAATCAGATAAATAAGCAAACAAGAAAAAATAAAAATTTGTAAATAAAAGGAAAGTACTACATTTATATTACACCTTTTTCATACACACGTATTGAAAGTTAATACAAAAAACTACGAGTATATTGAGTTTGTTTATATGAGTTATCGGGACATTGGTTAAATGACCGAAAAAAAAATATTTTCTGGACGATATACGTCTTTGTTAATTCAATTCAACTTAATGACTAACTTTACATTAGGTTTCTTACACCTATTTAGCCTATGAAGTCACGTTGACAGCCCAGGTGACTCGCTGGCCATGCTTACTGTTGTTGTTTCTTAGTGCTGGCCGTTCCCATGAACGCTAACGCACCATCAGCATTCCGGCGGATGGCAATTATGGTGGCCAGTAGGATAATTAGTGATAGCGTAATTATCGAAGGACAAGTGAAAATTCCTACTTTGTATTTCGTGTTGAAATCATCTATTTTTTGGATGTTTGCTATATTGAGCTCTTTCAGGTCTTGCAAAGAAAGAACTTCCTCGATATTTGCTGTAGCATTTGCCGATCTTACGATTGCTGGTAGGGTTTTGCAAAGATTTGTTTTTTATTTAGAAAATGTCTGTCTTCTATTGATAGACTTGAGTTGTCGTATCTGATTAAAAATGTGCCATTCAAATGGATTTCCTTGTTGTCAATTTTTAAGGGTCTGTAAGAACTCCAATTATTTATTCAGTCCATTTCACACATCAAAATACAATCTCCTTTTCCCCAGCTGATTCCCTTCTTCCTCTGTGATGCCACACTGTTGTCATAGTTCTTTTCCTGCATGACAAGGTTGCCACATCTCTCCCTTCTTTTCCAGCTTCAGCTTCAACCTAGTCGTTGGTTGCACCTGGTTTATATTTTCGTTCGACAGACTGCATTGTTCAAGGTTTGCTGGAGATGGATCTGCTTGTAATACTTCAGATTGATCTGGGATTACCGGGGTTGGCGCTGACTGTTGGGTATGTGTGTCGTCCATTGGGGGTTGAGGTGATAACACCTTCTTACAGTGACTTACGTTCCGTTTTATGTTCCTCCCATCACCAAATAGCTTCACTTCATTGCCCTTTCTTCCCACAACCTCATATTGCGTTAAGTCGTAATCCGGCGTCAGTTTGGATGGAAATATAACATTTTTCACGAGCACCTTATCTCCCACATCATGCATTGTTCAAGGTTAGCTGGAGATGGATCTGCTTGTAATACTTCAGATTGATCTGGGATTACCGGGGTTGGCGCTGACTGTTGGGTATGTGTGTCGTCCATTGGGGGTTGAGGTGATAACACCTTCTTACAGTGACTTACGTTCCGTTTTATGTTCCTCCCATCACCAAATAGCTTCACTTCATTGCCCTTTCTTCCCACAACCTCATATTGCGTTAAGTCGTAATCCGGCGTCAGTTTGGATGGAAATATAACATTTTTCACGAGCACCTTATCTCCCACATCTATGAAGGACTCTTTAGTGCCCCTTCTCCTATCGGCTACTTCTTTTCATTTCTGCTTATTAACCAGATCGTTATCTCTTGCCGAGGAATCAATTATTTCTTCCGCAAGATCTCGTACGTCTGGAAGTTTATCTCGGATGGTCCTATTGAACATTAACTCTGTTGGAGTTTGGCCTGTGGTTCCATGGGGCGTTACGTTATATGTCAGTATAAACTTTTGTATTTCTTCCTTGAGGTTGGCTTTGTTCAAGCCCGCAATTTTTAGACGTTTGACCAGGGATCGGTTCATATTCTCTACTTCTCCGTTCGCCTGTGGCCAGTATGGAGGAATTGTAACCCGAGTGATTCCATTATTCTCGCAAAATTCTTTACACTCTGAACTGACAAATTGTCTCCCGTTATCTGTTCTTAGTGACCTTGGAATGCCAAGTCTGGTGAAAATTTATTTCATAGCCGTGATTATTGTCTGTGATGAAATCGAGCTGAGGAATTTTATTTCCTGATAGCGAGAGTAATAGTCAATTAAGACAAAAATGTGATCGTTATTTGGAAGGGGACCCAACAAATCAGTCGCCACAAACTGCCATGGCCCGTTAGGGAAAACATGTCGTTGCATTGGAGGTGGGCGAGCTGGGTTTGACACCAGTAAACAGCTTTTACAAGTTTTCACGTGTCGTTCCGCATCTCGATCCAGCCCCGGCCACCACACTTTTGCTCTCATGCGTCGTTTCATCGCAGACTCACCAGGATGGCCTTCGTGTGCCAGATCAAGAACTCTCTTTCGTAACGCCACAGGTATCACGATTCTTGTACCCCGCAGCAATACTGTGCCCATCGATGTTAGCTCGTGCCGAAATGGATAATAACAATTGGATGTATCCCCTTGCCAATTATCGTATTTAACGTGAGTGATGGCAGTGGATATCTCAAGGTCAGCAGCACTCTCCTTGGCTATCTCAGATATAGGTATTGATTTGGGCGTGGCGCAGGAAACCATATGACAAATGCTATAGTCTCCCCCTTCATCAAACGAGTCGCATTTTCCAATTCTACAAAGCCTTGATAGTGAGTCAGCAATGTTCTTCTTGCCGGGACGATAAACAATTTTAATTTTGAATGCCTGCAGTCGCAATACCCATCGCTCAATTCTAGCTGGTGGCCTAGAGGTTGGCTTAAAAATCGCCTCCAAGGGCTTATGATCGGTGATTAGATCGAATTCTAGCCCCGCCAGATAATAGAAAAATTTTTCAACTGCCCACACTACAGCGAGGTTCTCCTTTTCAGTTTGAGAGTAGCGTCGTTCCACCTCTGATAAGCTTTTGCTTGCGAAACTTATAATCAATGGATCACGGTTGTCGTCAAGTTGTAGTAGAACGCCACAAAGAGCAACAGGACTTGCATCCGCTATAACTTGTGTTCTTTTACTAGGGTCAAAGTACGAGAGATTTGGAATATGAGCTAACCTCTAATTGAGATCTTCAAATGCCTTTTTCTGATCACTCGACCATATGAATTTGCTGTTGGTCTTGATCAATACTCTCAACGGATCCGTAATGTGTGATAAATCGGCAATAAATTTCCCTACATACGTAACAAGACCCAAGAAACTTCTCAGTTCTTCCTTTGATTCTGGTTGCTGAAAATTTAAAATTAGTTTCAATTTTTCTGGGTCCGCTTTGATGCCGCTGCTTGATAATATGTGTCCCAAAAATTTTAATTCGGTAGCCTTAAAAACGCATTTACTTTTATTCAACAGCACATCGTTATCTTCGCATATTTTCAATACCTCGCGCACTGCTTCATCATGTTCCAATTCGGTTGTTCCAAAAACTATCACGTCGTCTAAATAATTGTGCGCATTCTTGCATGGTGCCAGTATTTCTAACAAAACACGCTGAAAAATTTCCGGTGCTGAGTTCACACCAAAAAGTAGTCGCTTGTATCGGAATAACCCCTTATGGGTGATAAAAGTGGTGATTTCTCGGCTCGATTCGTGTAGCTCTAATTGATGGTAAGCATCTTTTAAATCAAGTCTTGAAAAAAATTTTGCTCCTCGTGCTTTAGTCATGAACATCTCAAAAGTCGGTAACGGGAAGTTTTCACGCAAAATTGCTTTGTTTGCCAAACGCATATCAATATATAGCCTTATATCCCAAGCAGATTTTGCACTGTTTTGTAATGCGCTTTATTAAGGCACTCATTTGTGGGAAATAGCACCTTTCTAAAAGATGTGCTTTATTTTCCACTGGGTTGCGATGAGCACTTTTGTGCTCATTGATTATTTCCGTCTCTTGTTCAGATTCGTTTACAATGTCCTTTAAAAGTTTTTGAGTATAAAGAACTCTATATCTGCTAAAAGCAATTTGGTAAATGGTTTGAATTTTGCCTAAGATGTTATCTTCGGTCTTTATTAAGTTTGTGACTGAGGGATTGAGATATCTTTTCAATATGGCTGTGGGGTTTTCTTCTGTGAAATCTCTCTCAATTATGATATGCCTGTGATAGGTAGGAAAGGGTATTTTAAATTGATATGAAGATGTTTTGCCTGTTGAAATTATGGCTAGAAGTTCCTTTTCGTTGGTCGCGTAATTTTCTTCGGTCCTTGTCAATGTTCGGGAAATGAACGCTATGGGTTTGCCATCCTGCTCAAGAACTGCTCCTATGGCGTGGTTTGATGCATCAGTTGTCAAGTGAAATTCCTTTTCGAAGTCGGGGTATTGTAACATGACGTCCGAGGACACCAGAGAATTTTTTAATTTTTTAAAGGCTTCTTTTGCTTTACTGTCAAGTGTAATTTTTATTTTTGATGAAAGGTTTTTGGACATGCGTCCCTCCTCCCCTCTTAGAAGTACCGTTAGGGGGGGGGGGGGGGCGAAAATGCTAGGATGGCCTTGACTTTTGAAGGATTCGTTTTTATTCCGTTTTGGGAAACTACGAAACCCAAGAATTCTAACTCTTTTTTTTTAAATTCGCATTTACCTAGTTGGATTTTCATGTTGGTGTTTTGTAGTGTCCTAAAAATTGTTTCTACATTTTTTAAATGGGTGTCCTCATCTTTTCCAAAAATTATAATATCGTCTATGTAGACGAAGCAAATTTTTCCGATGTGTTCCCTGAGAATATCATCCAATGTGCCTTGAAAAATGGAAGGCGCATTTTTGAGGCCGAAAGGGAGTTGACATCTGGTACTCAAGAGTACTTATGTCTCTCTTATCTGCATAATGGGTATTTAAACACTTTGAGATTGCATCCAAATTAAGGGGGGTGTTATAGGATTCCAGAGCTGCGTCCGCATTCCCGGTTATTTTGTTTCGTATCACATTCAGGATACCAAAATAACGAGGAGTGCACCTTTCGTGCTCGTAGATTCTCAGGATTCTCTCCACGCACTTTTTCCATGAAGCAAATTCTTTAGGGTCACCTGAGAAGTCTCTAAGACATCTCACAACATCTGGTACCCTATCAAGTCCTGATAAATTATTGGCGTATCTGGGGTCAATTAGCTGATTTCTCGTTTTGGATTTATGACGTTTTGGATTAAAGTTGGTGCATCTGCCAAAAAGGCCTGTGCTGTTATTTGTCTAATGGCATTTGCCAGTTCTGGACTCACCTGGGCGTTATTGGCCCCAGGCGCAGAGGCATTAAGTACGAATGGTCTAACTAAATCTTCTGGTATTTGAAAAACTGGTGTATTTAGAAACTAACTATTCAATAAAAGTTTACACTTCTAGTTCCCTATAAATATTTATGATGATAGAGTGGAGTTATCAATCTCTGGAGGGTCCCATTTAAGGTGAATCGAAGAGTTGTTATTTTTTATTTATTCTAATCTTATTTATTTTCCTGGCTGTACAAGCCCACTGTTATTTTTTGCAACAGAGAACAATAACAAAATTTTACTTTTCTAAAAAAATTTTCAAGAACTTTTAACACTAATTGTTTCTGCGCTTATGATTCTAGTTCTTAACACTTATTTTTTTTTGCAAATGAGAAGAAAACAAATTTTACTTTTCTAACAATTTTTTTCAATAATTTTTAACACTAATTTTAACACTTTTTTTCTTATTTATTTTTTTGTTCACTTAAAACTACTTACATTACTATCCATCTGCATCTTCCTGTTTTGGCTTGGCGTGACTTACTAAATGGCAGGTGGTCCACACTCTTCGTGGGATGGCGCTTCTTCCCACAGGATTCTACCGCCGTTATAATCCAATGCGTTGGGGCGCTTAATAGGTCCACTACTCCGAAATGTTTCACTTTATTTAGAAGCGCGAGGCACTACTTGAGGGCCGTTACTTATTTTGGAGTTAACATTGGACATTGGTTAAATGACCGAAGAAAAATATTTTCTGGGCGATATACGTCTTTATTAATTCAATTCAACTTAATGACTAACTTTACATTAGGTTTCTTACACCTATTTAGCCTATGAAGTCACGTTGACAGCGCAGGTGACTCGCTGGCCACGCTTACTGTTGTTGTTGCTTAGTGTTGGCCGTTCCCGTGAACGGTAACGCACCACCAGCATTCCGGCGGATGCGTATGTGGTGTCATATGCCCGTGGGACAATGACGATCGTCTAAGTCACAAGCTGACGTCGCATTGTATCTGTTGACTCTTACATATTTATATATGGAATTTTATGTAGAGCAGTTTCGGTGTATGTGCCGTTAACTTATATTTGTTTACATGTTCCTTTCTGTTGCGTTCTTTGTGACGACTAATGCTGCAACTACCCAAAAACATAGCGACTAAACTGTCGCCGCTTGACGATGCCACTGCTGACGTTCATCCTATAGCAACCGGCGGCGATTTGATATTTTCCGTAAAACTGACTCAGCTGATGGCTCACTGTAACACAATGTTGCCAGTATGAACTTCTATAAATAATTTTCTGATAAACTAAGAAAATGAACTTTTTCAAAATAAAAGAAAACTGAGGTCGTAATAAATTATATTACCATATGAATTATTATATTTTTGATTGGAGTTTATATTCGCACATATAAATTCGGAATCCAGTGGTTTAGTTTGGCTGGGAGGTATGTAAAATGGATAGTTCAGCTATATGTTAAACTGTACTATTTTTTTGCTATGGGGTATTTTTAGACATACGAACAATCGACGCATACAATTTTCTTTTGTAAAACAACCCCTAAAAAGAATATTTATTGTGGTCATCGATCGCCCAACTAATTTCGTGCTTGTAAATTTATTTACCGTTTTTTTTTTTGATGGGTTTCTTGTTTCGATTTTGTATTTTATTTGATACAAGTTTGAACTAATTTGTTTGTTGGTGTAAAAGGAGCAAAGACACCAAAAATACATATTTGTACAACGTATGCACTACAAACTCTGCCATAGTTCTATTAGTAAGCTCCCTGCAAACATTTTATGGACCATATGATCGATTGGAGTACCTACAAATAGATGTTGGGTTTGTATTGTAAGATAGGCGTGCAATATATTTAGCACTGCATTTTGGAATTTTTTTCTTTATAAAGAGTATACCTAGGTCTTTGAGAATAGCTTCATAGGTACATTCCTAAATATTTGACCTCTTCACTAGTTGGAATCTGATTATTGTTTAGTAATACAGCAGAACTTTGTTTTTTTCTTAATATAAAGGTGACATGCGCAGACTTTTCTGAGTTAACCATAATTTTCCATTTGTTTAGCCAAGACTCCAAAATGTCAAGCTAATTTTCTAGCAAGGAGGAAGCTTTTACAGGGATCGCAAAAAATGCCACTTCTACTGTTTCTGATGTGGGCATATCCGATGTAAATATAGATACTGTAAATTTTTGATGAGACATCATGATGCCTTACATAAAAGTGCCTGTCACTCAACTAAAATTTCAGTATTAACAATAAATATGCTGGCAAAAACGTTTTTATTTTTATTTTGTATTTAATCAAAATTTGTTATATACATTTCCTTTTTCTAATATTATAAGGTACATGTGTGCATTTCCATACGGAATACTTAATAAAAAATTAGTTGAAGCAAACATTCATTTAGTTGGTCACATGTAATAAAAACAATTTAAAAAAAAATCACATCCTTATACTTTATTTGAGAAAAGAAACTTTATAATATTAGAAAAAGGGCTAATGCTGCTTTTTTGCAAAATAAGGGGAGTAAACAATAGAACAATTCTGACTATGTTTCATGGTTAGCTGGAAAATAAATCGGAAGATTTACAAGAGAGACTATAAAGTGAATTTCAAACCATTCTAAAATTATTTTTTATAACTATGTTTACGAACATGATTCAAAATATAAATTCATATCCAAATCATCCAATTTGGTCCAAAATCGGCACTATTTTTTAAATCCTTTATTGGATTTCTGTCATCAAGCATTCAGTCAGCGCATTTGCGTCTTATCTCCCATGTAACTATGGACAGTAATAACTTTGTAGTTGTAGATAATTTCGTCTGTCTTGAAACCAGCATCAGAAACACCAATGTTGGCCTTGAAATCCAATGCAGAATCACTTTTGCCAATAGGTGTTATTTGGACTGAGTAGGCAATTTAGAAGTAAAGTCTTCTCTCGATGACTCAAAACCAAACTTTACAAATCGCTCGTTATTTCCGCCCTGCTGTATGGTGTAGAGGCCTGGACGATGTTGACATCTAATGATATGGCACTAGGAGTTTTCGAGAGAAAAGTTTTGTAGAAAATATATGATATTTTGCGCGTTGGCAAATGAGCTGTACGAATTATATGACGACATTGACATATTCCAGCGAATAAAAGGACAGCGGAAGTCCGCAGAAGAAGAAGTATTTTCAGTTGGCGCCAAACTGCGGGTAGAAGAGACGATTTTGTGTGCAATTATTTATTCAGCTATAATCGCGCAAGCGGTGCCTACACCTATGTAGTAGTAGTAGCTTCTACAGTTCGACAAAGCGGGCTGAATATTTCATAAGCCTCTTCTTCAAGCCGCGTACGTTTTTGGCCCCTTTTTAACTTTGGCGTTTCAACATCAATTTGGTTTTCATCAATATTGGTATTGACTGTCGGACTCTTCTATAAATTCTATGTCTTCGTAATGTACTGTTGAATTGGATTGCGGGGTTATTTGCGTATTGCATCAACTCGGTTGGTCGTTACTCCATTGCAAATTTGAGTTCGTTCTGTAATGAGAAATTGAACAAAATTAGCAAACAATGAGTTAAATTAAACTTCGTGCACACTCTAACTTATCGGAGTGACGTACTTTATTAGGAAGCGCATTGGCTCCATGCATCACCATTCCACCTTCTCTTCCACTTCCACCATTGCTTAAATAATATGATAATGAAGTGCAAGTGTCTGTCGAATACAAAAGAATATCAACTAACCTGACACTCCTGTTGAAATCGCTATTGCGTGCCACGGTCGGTCCCTATAATCTGTATTGCGAAATAGTGTCGAAATCTTGTCATATAGGCACAGGTGTGGCCTACATTTTATACAACGCTGTTTAAATATGTTGTATATTTACCGGTTTATTTTGCGTTATCAATGGAATAATATTCGAAAATAACGTATCGTCATTAACTGTCAGAACATGAAAGTTAGATATTCGGAAACATTTTGCTTCACCTCGCTTCGTCTCGGCCCATCTATTTTCTGTATGTACTTACTTATATAAAAGCATACTTCGAACATATGTATCTGCAAAAAGCGCAGACCAAGGGGCGTGTCTGATGGATAAACATAAAATCCAACGGACCGGTGAGCAAAAACCAGGCACATCCCAGACTGCCTGAATCCGAAACTGATCGCGGAAGGTCGCGGTTAGACTTGCCTCTTACACTGAGCAGCAACAAATTTTCTCATCATCTGCTTCAAAGTAAATTGCGATTAAGAAACGTTGAATATAAAGAGATTACTTATTAGTTTAAAACTCTCAGTAAATATTTTTCATGCAAAAATGTAAGTCAAAAGAATCAATGCGGCGGAATGAAAATTAAAATCCATTTCAGAGTTTGCTTGCATAAACACAATGAAACGGGTCTAAAGTATCCAGATGATCTTATAGGGATAATAAAGTTAAACTGGCTAAGTAGGAATGGACTATTGATAATACCTCTTATTAGCTTAATTAAAAATAAAACTCCGAGCATCAGATTAATAAGCCTTAATCGGCTTTTATAAGGTGGGAGATTCTTATTCGCATCCCAAAGTTAATTCCTTAACGCGAGTACCAGGAATTGTTTTTGTACAGATTCCAATTTATCACTATGCAATTAATAATGCGGATTCCATACAACGGAATCATATTCCAAAATAAGCCTAACGAGTAAAGTGTAAAGCGATTTGGTAATGTATGGGCCATAGCCCACCGTTTAATGAAAGCTAGGACTTTTTTAGCCTTAATAACACATCAATTTATATGATTTCTAAAATCTAGCTTTGGGTCAATTGTGAAACCTTAGTCAATAAAATCAGTAACTTGTTCAATATTATGATTTTGAGTCAAATAGGCAAAGGATTGCAGAGAAAGACTTATATTAACACTTTTTTAAACTTAACGACATACAGTTCATATCACACCACCTTATATCTGGCTTCTGTAGAGTGAACTGATTTAAAGAACTTGACATCATATTCGTACATAAGTCCTTTAGAGTGAAGAAACACATTTGGGAGATCATTGATAAATAAAAGAAATAGTGAGAGACCGAGATTACTCCCTTGACGTACACCAGATATTATTGATATTTCACGTGAAGTATTAGAGTTAAAAATTACTCTTTGCTTTCTATGTTTCATATCAAATATGATGAAACTCATTTTAGTTAGGATGGTGGAAATCCAAACTTATCGAGTTTATAATGAAGCATTGAATGTGATACCATGACAAATGCTTTACAGAAATCAGTGTAAATAACAGCGGTTTGATAACTGCTTTAAAAACTATTAATGACATTGGTAGTGAATTCAAGTAGGTTCGATGTATTGGATTTACTTTTACAAAACCCGTATTGTGAACTGGCAATAATTGATGACACTGAGTGAGTTAGTTAATGATTTAAAATAGCTTTATAGCAAATTTATGCAAAGGTAAAATATACGACTCTTTCCATAACGAGGGAAATATATTTTGTTTGATAGAAGCATTGAATATGTTCGTTAATGGTAGTTTAAGTAAGAAGGGATATTGTCTGGACCGCATATAAGTTAAATGAGCTTTTTAGAGTGTTAAGGTGTTGGTCAACAATATCAGGGGCAATACAAGGTGCTCTTACACAATCAAATGAGGGCAATTTAAAAGTACAAGAAACAGATTTTGTGACTGCAAATGAACTAGGCGCATAATTAGACTCGAAAAAGTTTCCGAACATATTTGTGATTCTATAACAATCACTAGAAATTTCATCATTAATTCTCACAGATGATGGAAATCCATAAGTATTTCTTTTCGATTTAAAAAATTTTTTTTAATGACATCGGGTTTTCGGTAATATTATTTCGAATTATTGTCATATCCTTTTTGCAACACGAGTTATTTAAAATATTATACTTCTGTCTAATTATGGAATATGCACAATAGCCAGAAGCTTTGTCTAACTTTTTGTAGAGCTTGAATAGTCTAATCTTTTAATTTTTCTAGTACTTCAATTTCGCATTGAACCATGAGGTGTATGCGGTGCGAGCTGGCTTATTTACTCTAGGTACAAACTGTCAAAAGATTGAATGTAAAACACTTATGAAATGAGAAACACTTTCTACATCGCCGTTGTGCACTGGTTAGAAAATCGGAGATAACTCATTTCTAATAAGATTAATATAATTTGATTTTTTAAATATAAAAAGAGTATTTTGTAGTTCTGAAACTTTTATCGAAAAACGTAAATTAGTAGGGTATTCTAAAGACAATTAGAGAGAGGGATGATAAGAGTCTTCTGGCAGAACGATAGGATCACGGCAATTTAGATAAAATGACAATATTTCGTCCATAAATTTTAAATCCAACGCCTTCTCACATTTACTACTAATGTTATTTATTTGAAAAAGAACCTGGTCAGAAATTCCCTTTAAGAAATCATGAACATTATATGGCGATAAGCTAGATACAAGTAAATTATAATTGATATTGCATGATACGGTGGAAAAATTGTAGCCCTCAATTAAAACAATACTGCCAGATGTACTATCATCAGAGCATAATGACTTTAACCATGACGAAAAAGAGAATAAAATGAGAAGTCAGATTTAGGCGGGATATAGCGACAATATATATACAATTGTGAAATTGCCGTATTCGAACGCAGAGAAATTCCATCGCTTCAGATTTTGCAAAATGAACTATCATCGCTAAAGATTTCAAAGTTACTACCTAAGATTTCAGAGTTATATACATTCGGTTTCAGCCAAGTTTCAGAGAAGACTAAGATCTCATATTCGTAGCGTAAACTGCGTAGGTAAACATCTTTGAGCTTAGCATTCAAACCTCCTACGTTTTGGTAGTATATGAGTATGTTACAGTTTTCATTCATAAACAGTTTTTTAACTCTAAGGGAGCAGTTAGTCCTGCTACAATATCGTGAGAAGTACATTGCTTTATCTCAAACACATGCACAAATGCACCATTTGGCCAGAAAAAAGAATTTAAAAGTAAATCGAATTTATGAGTTGATACATCAATTTTAAATGAATATATGCTCCTCTGAGAAAAAAAGTTTCAACTAGTCTCTTCCCAACACATTTCTTTAAGTAAAGTAAAAACATAATAGAAATAGTGAATTCAACTAAAGAAATTTACACGCATTTATTCTTTATATTTCTCAGTTCAAAATGCAAAAACAAAAACCTTTATTCCTATTGACATTTTCGAGATAAGCAGCAACAAGTAAACATAGGCACCACAAAGTCTGCGTTTAGTTTGAAAAAAAAAGGAAACCAAAAGAAAGAAATTAGTGATTCAGAAAGAAAAATAAGTATTAAACGGTTAAAAGGTGGTGAAAGTTTCCGAAAAATTGGACTAACTATTGGAAGAACGCAATGCTCCGTCCAGCGCGTAGTAAATAATTTCCAGCATACCGGTATTTTAACGTCGAAACGCCGAAATGGCCGTCCAAAAATATTATCAGTACGGGAAGAACGCAAAACAATAAATCCGGTGAAAGTTATCCCGCGAGTTACGCCAACAAATGTAGTTGAAACCGTAAAAAACGCTTAAAAAACAATTTGTGCAGAAACTGCCAGAAAAAATTTACGTAAGGAATGATATCAGTCGCTTGAAAAATCCTTATTTCTTACTTGCCAACAGACGAAAGCGCATTATTTAAATAAGTCTCCGGAATTATGGAGACAAATCATTTTTTCGGATGAGAGCAAATTTTGCATATTCGGCATAAAACCCTGCCCTTGAAAAACAAAATGTTTTTGGTACAGTGAAACATGGTGTTGGTGGAATTATGGTGAGGTGTGCATGGTGTCTAATGGTGTGGGTCAGCTTGAATTTATCGAATCGACAATGGATAAATGGGGATATTTAAACGTTTTTTAAAAGAACTTGAAACAAAGTGCAGAGAATCTATGATTACCTTCGACGTTTTGATTTCAACAGGATAAGGATCCGAAGCATACTGCTCAAATAGTCAGATCTCGACTCTTGTACAATGCCCCTAGGCAGCTTAAAACGGTTCCTCACTCAACCGATCTCTTTCCTATAGAGCACCTTTGGAAAAATGAATTCGTCAGCGTATAATAACAAGTAAAGAGGTTTTGCGAAGAGTTATTCTGGCAGAATATTATAGCTGAGGGAACAGATAAGTTGGTAAATTCAATGCCAAACCGATTGAGTGAGGTATTAAAACAACGTGCTTATCCAACAAAATATTAAATTAACTTTTTCTTTATACATTTCAATGATTTTGAAAATAATTTTAAACCTGAACGCAGACTTTGTGGTGCCTATGTTTAATTGCTAATATACTTATTTATCGTTATAAGGAAAATGAAAATAGAAGTATAAATATTTGCTTTTGCATTTTATACTTAAAAATATAATTAATAAATTCATGTAAAAATTTTCAACTGAATTAACTATTTCAATTGTGTTTTTACTTTACTTGAAAAAAAATGTGTAGGGTGAACGCAGACTTTATTATATATGTGTATATGAACGTAAATCATCCGCAGTAATATCATTCGAGAATCGAGATACAAAACGGATCTCCTTTTCGAAACCAACTAGCTCTTTTCTATTCGATGTTGTTGATGACGAAGTAGAGGCAAATGCAACTTGTGAGGACCAAATAAACCCTCATTAATTTGGCCCACACAAAAACGACCCCACACAACCAGATTAACAACAACGAGCGAGGAAACACAAACACACAACATGTTGCCGAAACACAGCGCAACTAATCCCGCAACACAACACGCCCCAGCAACACGATCATGAATCACAACATGCCTACACAATCAATAGCAACATTTTACATTAACAACAGTAACCATGGCAACGCAACCATCTAAACTAGCGAAGCGCCCCTCGATTGCAACTGATTTTTACTCTAGGCAAGAAAGGGTCGTTTCGTAGGAGTGAGTCGTGGGCTTTAAGCGGTGAACGTGTTGGTCATACCACCAGGACCCGCTTGAGACCTCGTACTAGCCCGCACAAGCAAAAGTCCCGCCACAGCAACGCACAACCGCGAAATACAAATTTATTGTAAGCGAACCTTGGACACGGCGAGTATACCCCTGCAATTACTAAAGAAGCACCGGGGCGACAGGAAAGCTTCGTTACAAACTGAAGGGCTGGGACTGGAGTTGATATAGGAAGGCTATGTGCATGCGCATAAAATACGCGCAATCGTTTTTTTCCATAAGTTTAGTAGAATATGAAAAATAATTACAAAGTTATTTACCAAAATATTAAAACCGAAACCGATGGAGGTACAACACTGCGCTTGTTTGTTTATGTTTATTTCTCATTCATTTTGAAAGTTTTTCTCAACAATTTAGAGGCAAATTTTAAATATTTTGAATTTTATTAATTATTATTTGCTTTTTACTCTACTACTGGGAGTTCAGCTAGACGCGTATGAAACATTGTAAGGTAAAGTACTTGCTTAGGAAGATATATACACATATTTCTAATTACTTTGTGTATTTTCCTATTTTCAGTGTAGTGCTTAATGATAAAGAATTATAAGAAAGCATGCAAAACAAAATATAAAGAATTCAAAACAGCGAGGTAAACAGAATTTTACCCATTCCATTTATATTGATATTGATTTCCTCTAAAATACTCTTTGAAAAGTGAACATTCATTAAAATACTTTTTTAAAATGAGTAATAAGCACACCTATTGAGCATAGTTGCAAGCATATGTATATGTACATATGTACACTTTCGGGAAGGATTGCCGCAGAAATAATGTTACTTGTTGAATAAAATGATATTTGCAGAAGTTTTTTATTACAGAATATCTTTGGTATGCTATTTATGTATGTAGTTATTTGTCTAAAAAGAAAATTAACTGAAATATGTAAGTTTAAAGTTATGAGTACACATATATATATAAGATTTGGATTAGTTTTTTTGTGAAGTGAAAAACTGAAAAAATTTAAGTTGAAAACACATAGGGAAAAATAAACTTTGAAGTGCGAGCTTAAAAAAACGACTTTTATTTTAAGAAACTGATTAATGAGGGTTTGTACAATGTTAGTTTATTGAGTTAACTTGGATACCATGCGCTGCTGGCGCCGAAAACCAATGTTATTTTCGAGGCATGCAATAAAAAACAAAATTCAGTTAAATTGAATAATGTACAAGTATAATGTACTTAACTGAAAACATATACAAATTGCTATAAACCGTAGTTGAAAATAAGTACATTGTACTGTATGCATATGTATTGTATATAACACGCTCAGTAAAATGTTTTATTTTTTAATAAAACTACAATATTTAATAATATATATTTTGTTGGTTTTATTTACATATGTATTTAACACTTTTATTAAATTATAAGACAGCAATGTTACAACAATATAACAAAGTTCATAAAAAATTAGTTGCATTTTTTACTTGGGTTAGGATTCCGCACTTCAGGTACTAGACACATATGCATACGACCCCATAAGACCCAAAATGAAGCATTTGCTATATGGGAATATATATAAAACAAATTGATTTTTTTTGACGCAACTCACTGAAAACTGTATATAGCACACAAAAGCATCATAGTTTAGACATAGCATATCACCATCCCAATATAATAAAGCGGAAAATATGTTGGGATTTACATTTCATGTTCGGTGGCAGAACATTATTTGTCTTGTTGCAGCGATGGATTCTAGATTCAACAAGAATCAATTGGAACTTTCCTTCCTTACCCTTGCGACTGTTTTCGGATAGCAGCTCATGGCCCCGAGGTATAAATCCTATGTATATGTGGTAGAATATGTACTGGTATGCATACGAAGTACAGTTCCTGTATCTATAAATCAAGAAGTTTATTAGAAAATAAGCGTTTTTAATAACGAAAACTATATTTACCTTCGTCTGCCAAACAATAAATCTGCATATTGAAATGCGAATAAAAGGAAATACAATAAACCAATAATTAGGCATGGTTGCATTTGTCAGGTACCATTCAATATTACAATTACTTATTAAATGTATAAAAAAGTTATTAAACTATTCAAATATTAATGAAATTAATTTGTAAGTAATACTTGTTTACATTTCCCATGTACTTAATAATGAAATAAATTATTATTATTTCCGATTTCAGCACAATTTTATGTCATTTGGTTATAGGTCCTTTTTTTTCTACAATATAATGCATGCTAATGCATCCCAGCCCTCGAAGCTACGAATGACAACTGAAATGAGACACGAAAACGATCTCAGCTGTTTACCGGATGCGGAAATAGGCGATAAGTTTGGTTACTTTTTGGCTGTACAATGAGTAAAACATTACACCAAGCGAACAACAGTCAATAAGAACACACCACGTTCATATTACAGGGCAGGAGCAGGCAACACACAGCTTGGCGGTAGGTAAGTCAGGCGATCAAGCGATAATCAGTACGGAACCAAAGTTGGCTAAATACGAAACTCTTTGTATCGTGAGAGCGCTCAAAAATACAAATTTTTTATTATTATATTTCCAAACAGTGCCGCTGTGATAGAAAATATTAAGTTATAATATCAAAAATATAATAATTTCTTTAATATTTTCTGCTGTAGCACATTTTTTTTGAATTTAAAACAGTGGAGTTTTATTTATTTAAATAGTGGTACTGGTGCCTCTTGCACATCAACTGCTGAATGATCTTCCCCGATCTGACACTGCATTTAGAATGTGAGATAATGGAACGCTCTCAACTGTAATATTAGCGAATTTGAGTAAGTTTCCTATCTAGTCATCTTTGACGGAACGGTGGTAGTGATAAAACGTTGGATATCAAACTTCGCAGTGTGTTGATCGTCTGGCAAGTCTTGATGTGAGCTGTATGTCGTTAAATTCAAACAAGTGTATGTCTTTCCCTAGAAAATATTTGCAATCCTCTGCCTATATGACTCTAAATCATAATGTTGAAAAAGTTACTGACTTCATTGGCTAAGGTGTCACAATGAATTTTAGAAATCATATAAATTTATGTGTTAATAAGACTAAAAGTGTCCTAGCTTTCATTAAACGGTGGGCTCTGACCCACATACTACCAAATCGTTTTACTCTTTTTTCGTTGGGCTTGTTTTTGAATATGACCACACACTATCAAGTGCATAGTGATAAATTAGAATCTGTAAAAAACAATTCCTGGTATTCACGTTAAGGCATTGACTTAACTTTAGTATCCCTAAAAGATCATCCAGATACTTTATGCCCGGTTCCTTGTGTTTATGCAAAACAAACTTTGAAATGGACGACCCATTAAGTTTTTTGTGTAACGATTTTAATTTTCTTTCGATATATTCGAAGTATGCTTTTATATGAGTAAGGACACACAGAAAATAGACCGGCCGAGACGAAGCGAGGTGAAGCAAAATATTTCCCAATATCTAACTTTCATGTTTTGACAGTTAATGATGATACGTAATTTTCAAATAATATTCCATTGGTAACACAAAGTAAAAAATATACAACATTTTTAAATGACGTTGTGTAAAATTTGAACAAATAAAAAAAAATGGAACAGAAATCAAATGAAAGTGTTAGGCCACACCTTTGCGTATTTGATAAGAGCTCGACAGTATTTCACAATACAGATTATAAGGAGTGACCGTGGCACGCAGTAGCGATTTCCGCACGAGCGTCAGGTTAGTTGATATTATTTTGTATTCGACAAACACTTGATGTATGTACTTGCACTTCACTATCGTATTATTTTAGCAACGGTGGAAGTCACAGCGCGGTAGATTCATGGGAGATAAGTCATTATATAAGGGAACGTCGAGAGCCACTGTAGAAGAGAAGGTAGAATGGTGATTGATGGAGCAAATGCGCTTCTTAATGAAATATTTACATAATTCCAATAAGTTAGAGTGTGCACGAAGTGTAATTCAACTCATTGTTTGCTAATTCTGTTCAATTTCTCATTACAGAACGAATTCAAATTTGCAATGGAGTGACGACCAAACGAGCTGATGCAATACACAAATAACCCCGCAGTCCGATAAAACATTATATTTCGAAGACATAGAATTTATAGAAGAGTTCGATAGTACCATCAATACCAATATTGATGAAAACCAAATTGATATTGAAACTCCAAAATTAAAAAGGGGTCAAAAACGTCAGAACAAGAGGCTTTTGAGAGATTCAACCGGCTGTGTCGGACGGTAGAAGCTACTACTACTACATAGGCGTAGGCCCCGCTTCCGCGATTATAGCTGAATAAATAATTGCACACAAAATCGTCTCTTCTACCCGCAGTTTGGCGCCAATTGTAAATACCAAGCGAAACCAGGCCCTTCTGCGGACTTTCTCTTCCTCTGTTTCTATGTGCGGGTGCTGCATCGAAAATTTTCAAAGCTGGAGCGCTATCATCCATTCGGACGGCATGACCTGGCCATCGTAGCCGCTGTCTTTTTGTTCGCTAAACTATGTCAATGTCGTCATATAATTCGTACAGCTCATTCTTTCATTGTCTGCGGTATTCCTTGTTACCGACGCGCAAATTACCATATATTTTCTATAAAACCTTTCTCTCGAAAACTCCTAGTGCCATATCATTAGGTGTCAACATCGTCCACGCCTCTGCACCATACAGCCGTATTGAAATAACGAGTGATTTGTAGAGTTTGGTTTTGATTCGTCGAGGGAAGACTACTTTTCAATTGCCTACTCAGTCCAAGTAGCATCTATTGGCAAAAGTTATTCTGCGTTCGATTTCAAGGCTGACATTGGTGTTGCTGATGCTGGTTGCAAGACAGACGAAATTATCTACAACTTCAAAGTTATGACTGTCCGCAGTTACGTGGGAGCCAATACACAAGTGCGCTGACTGTATGTTTGATGAGAGGAGATAACGGTAGAAGCTACTTTTCCAATAAAGGAGTCAATCAATTGTGCCTTTTTTGACCAAATTAGATGATTTACTGAAAATAAAATCAGACAATGTACAAGAAAGGCTAAGAATTGAAATTTTGAATCAAGTTCATAAACACAGTTAAAAAATAATTTTAGAATTGTTTAAAATTAAATTTTTTAGCCTTTCTTGTACATTGTAAGTTTTTTTAGCTAACCATTTGATACTATTATTAACTCTTTATTTACTTTTTGCAAAAAGGCAGCATTAGACTTTTTCTAATATTATAAAGTTTTTTTTTCTCAAATAAAATATGGATGTGATTTCTTAAATTGTTTATAATAAATTCGACCATCTAAATGAATGTTTGTTTAAACTAATAATAAATTTATATTAAGAACAAAATAAAAATAAAAGGGCTTTTATTAGCATATTTATTCTTAATACTGAAATTTTATTTGAGTGACAGACACTTTTATGTAAGGCATCAGAACAGACACCCCAGGGTGTTTCAGGTCCCGTCCTATATATTATATTTACATCGGATATGCCCACATCAGAAAGAGTAGAAGTAGCTTTTTTTCAACTAATGATAAGTTCAAATATTTAGGAATGCATCTTGATCGGCGTCCAACATGGGAAAACTTATTAAGGCTAGACAACAGCAGCCAAAAATTTAAAACAAAACGAATGTTGTAACTTTTCAACAGTGCTTTTGGCACTTTGAGGACATATTCAAAAACGTAACGTAAATGAGGTAGATTATGCGTCGAAAGCCCTTCTTTTGATTGCGCGGGACAGTGTGAGCTGCAGCGTTTATTACATATTATATTACATATATGTATATCGTGCCGGCGGGAATGGTTTTCTTTTTTGTTGCAACACTAATCAGGCAACAGATGTGCTCATAAATAAAGTGAACAAAATAAAAACACTAAAATAAGCGTACATATCTATGTACTGCAAGGGACTCTCAACGCAATGAATAGTGCAGCGAATTTTTCCTCCATGCTCCAATTATTTGCTGTAGACTTCTTTCCAAACTGAAACCCAAAGATCTGGAAATGATGGTGTTTTTATTCTGGAAGCGTTCATTTAAGTGGTTGGACGATTCAAATTAAAACCGCGAACACGGCCTTACAATTTGTTGACTTTGGTCTCAATAAGCTGCTCTGTTTTGTCTTGAGGCTTCTCCATTTTGTCCTGTTTCACTTTCAGGTCTGCGGACTATTTTAAAAATCCCTCTTGAAGTTGTATGAGCCCGGAATGAAATACGTGTTTCCTGGTCTTGCGATATACTGCTGGCATTCATGTTCATGCCCATACCCGTAGTCGAAGTAGGATCTTGAGTTTTACTTGATATCTATCAAACTCCTTTACAGAATCAACAGCCTCTTCCTTTTCTATGTCCTTCATGGATATCTCTTCGTCCCCGGGACGGAGTACATATTTGTTCAAGTTGATGTGTTCAAATTTCTTTGCTCCGCGCAGTCGTGTTTGCAACCTCCCCTTATTTGCAGTTGTATATGATCCTCGCATTGCCAATTCTCTTTTGAGGGGAGGTATCGTCAAACCCTGAATCTTGACCCTTCTTCAATTCTTATCCTTAGGGATTTATTTAAAAAACCCACTTCCAATATCAATTCTTACGATTTCGCTATATTATCTTCGATGATTTTCCAAAAGTCACAAACTATGTGTGCAGTTTCCTAATTAAAAGTAATTTACTTTGTGTTCATTTGTTATTCAATAACTAACAATTCCCTTTAATATTTACGATGACCTATTTAAGAATTTTTACAGTTTCCTATTTTTACTTCACTGTCGCGCTATCACCAAAGAGTTTGCTTCTTAACTGAGTAGCCAGCAGCTTTGCGCTTCCCTTATATACAAAACCGATTGCTCGTATTAACGCACCAAACAACGAAAATTATAACGCGAATTTTCTAGAATATGCCAGTTATTGGCCTCTCACTTTAATCTCTCATTCAAAGTTTTACCACATTACCATACCGAGTTTGAAGCTGACAGCACATTTGTAAGAAGATATGAGCGGAAAAGCTCAACAGACACATACAGTGACAACCGGCTTGTCAATCCACAGTCTGAGTTGAAAAGGAATTTTTCCATTCTAACACAGCAATTTTGTTACCTCGTGAATTTTTGATGATCCTAAAGCTTTATGTGCCAGGATGAGATACGTTCTTCCTGGTCTTGAATTTGTGGTGAAATGTGGGCATTCATTTGCGACAGGTTGACATCCTGTTCATTCAACTACTGTGGCATTTGGCGTCCTGTGCATCTATCGTTTGTGTTTTGCTGACATTCATTTGTGACATATATTTTGTAACATTGGTATTCATTTGTGAAATTTCAGCCAATAGCATATTCATGTCCATTCCCGCAGATGAGACAGGAGCCTTTTCTTGAATCTTACTTGATCACTGCTCCAACTCTTTTGCAGAATCAACAGCCTCTCCTTTTTCTATATCCTTCATGGATATCTCTTCGTCATCGGGACGGAATCCATATTGGCTCAATTCGATGGCTTCAAATTCCATTGCTCCTTGCAGTCGTTGTAGATGATCCACGCTTTGCCAATTCTTTTTGAAGGGCAGAATCATCAAATCCTGAATCCTGACCATTTTTAATTTGGAGGCTTTTTGAGCATCACGGCCACAGCACAAAAGCGTTAGGCATCTCCCGCAGTCACCAGCAAGAGGCAGAACGTCGACCAGCATCCCCACAGCACGACAGAACGGTGGCGTGACCAAGCTCAAGCAATCCAACGGAAGCGCAGAACTATGGTAACGATACTACATTAAAGTGTTAATGTCTCGCTTTGAGTTGATCCGTAAAGCCGCTAAAGTCGGGGTAAAGCCGCTCAAGTCACCATTTTGTTTAAGTGTATGATGAATTGGCAAATAAATATAATTTCAAAGAGCCCCAAATTTTACAAATTTATTTTAACTGACCCTGGATGCATCGTGTACACCTCGGCACTTAAGAAACACAAGGGAAGGGTAAAAATATCGTTACAGCATTTAAATTACTTAAATGCGCCTTCATGTTTTCTAAACTTCTCATTGAGAATTTTTAAATCCTAACCTATCTCAAGAAAGAAGCTCCCTGTAGTCTTGAATAATTTGAATATGTCTACCATCGTTTAAGCCGGCATAGCCACCATGCAACATGACATTCTGTGTCACTTTTCAAATTAAACTTCTCAAAGTTAGAAGACATTCTCTTTAAACTAAAGTAATAAAATAAATAAAAGCAAATTACTGAAAAGTTTTAGATACACTGCTAACAAAATAATAATAAAAAAATTAGAAACAAGCGAAAATAATTTGTATATACAAAATAAGTAACAGTATAACTAATGATATATGGATTTCATAATAATGATTCCATGCTGACATTGTTGGTGTTGTTAATATTGGTTCGTAGATAAACGAAAGAAAGCAGAACTTACGGGGCGGTTGTTGGGGACAATGATATCAATATCATCGGCATACTTCAACAATTGTACACTTCTATAAAATATTCTACTTCGTCGATTCTGCTCTGCAGCTCGTGTTATTTTCTCCAGCATCAATTTGCAGAAATCACTCCATGAAGAGCCACCCTGATTGAAACCTCATTTGGTATCGAATGGCTCGTATAGAACCTTCCGCTTCTGGTATCATTCAGAGACAGTTTACATAGCGTATGAGTTTTGCATGGATATCAAATTCAGACATTGCGGAGTAGAGTCAGCTTCTTATCGTGCTGTCGAATTCAGCTATAAAATCGATGAAAAGCTGGTGTGTATCTATTATTTTGTCTGGAGATTTCTACAAGAAAACTATGAATATAGTGAATATCTGAATATCAATGCTGAATTTACCAGGTCTAAACCTACACTGACAAGGTCTAATCGGTTTTTTCACGGTGGGCTTCGATGCGATATTGAAGAAGCTTATCCCAGCTCTCTGAAAAATAAGACAAATATACATATTAAAATATATCCTGTATGCTCACAAAACTCTTTAATAATATTCATAATCCTGATTTGACTTCAAACAGAATGTCAGATACGACGACGTAAAAATCTACTTATTTTTGGTTGTGTAATCTCTTCTCTTTTTGGTAATTTCATAAAACTTCACATTACAATTTAAGAAAAACTGTTTTCATTTCTTACGGTTCATTATACAAAGTTTGCCTTCACACGTTTCTTAGCGCATCCCCCATAGAGAAACTACCTTTAAATTATTGTATCATACTTCATCATAGTCTGGTATTGGAATCCCTTTTCCATCAACTTCAATTAGTTGAGAGCTCTCCACCTCCGAGTGCTGCACTTTCTAACCTATGTCGCGTGTTGTAGCTGATCGGCAAGTTGCGAGTTAGGCAGTCTGATTTCTTTACATTGCGGTACAGCAGTCCTCTATGTATCAGTTCTTTTTTTGGACTTGCCGAAATCCAATTCTTTCTACAACAGAGGTATGTACGTAGAGAACTTTAGATGGCATTCCACAGTACCCTTATATCGAGTTGCTGATGGGTGCCCTCTGAGAGCAGGAGTGCAAGTCACGTAGAAAATTGCTCGGCTATATGTTGTGATTGCAGATTTCCGGAGTTGAACATTGTGCTTATTGATAAGCGTTCTTTGCAGCACAGAACCGGGTGCCTATTTTCTCTGCTACCATATAGGGATCCGGGTTGATATTTGGCCCTCACTTCATAAATTTTTATAAAACGTACGCCATATTGAACAAGCATTAAAATTTGTAATACACATCAATCTACCGAAAATTTAATGAGAAATTCAAAGGGCAGAGATACCTTCCCAATTAAACGACTGGGCATTCCAAGTGACTGTCCTCAAATCGTGATTCTTGAAGAGATTGCAGGGTCGTTATTAAAAGAGATATATCTTATGCGGGATTTTTTATGTGGGTGGCTCCAAAGAAACCAAAATTATTCAACTACAAATAAGTAATATTTTATATACTGAGGCAACTTTTAGCTTTGGTGGATGATAAAACATTCATAATTTTGTCTAAAAATGCGTCCACTCAGAAATGTTTTGAATACGGCTGCACATCATCCCAAATGAATGACCCAACTCTGATCAGACCTTCCGTTACTGAAATTTCCAGCATCGGTTTGCCAAACACTTATCGTGCTGACGAAGGATTCATTGCTTTCAATGCTTTTGACTATAACCTATAAACTAATAAGATGGCGATTAAAAATCTTTTATGCAGTCAGATAAAAGGAAATACAAAGTCAATTCAAAATTTAAATGACGCTAGTTGTTAATAAGCCAAATTTAGATTTTGGGAACAGTAATGATGATGCTCGGTGATTTGTTCGTGATAGGGGAAAAAACTACAGTCATTACTGGTTTAGACTAAATAGAAGATATGTCATAATTTCTATTCGTGGTAGGTGATATTTTTTTGTGGGAAGTAATAGTAGCATTTAAGGTTGCCGAATTGTTATTTATCTTCTTCTTCTTCTTTGGCGTAGCCATCAAAAATAGCGCGTTACTTATTTCGTCTCTTTGCTGCTTGGCGCCAGTTGGGAATACCAAGTGCAACCAGGTCGCCCTCCACCTGATCCTTCCAACGGAGTGGAGGTCTTCCTCATAATCTGCTTCTACCAGCGGGACTCCATCGAATACTTTCAAAGCTTAAGTGCTTTCATCCATTCAGACGTCGTGTAGCCTGAATTTTATGGCAAAGAAATCTTCTTTTCCCATCCTGGCGTTGAAATCGCCTAGCACAATTTTGATATCGTGGCGGGGTAGCGCTCACAAATGTGTTCTTGGCTCTCATAGAAAGCACTGCAGCGATAAGTTGAAGAACTTCGCTTTGATGCGAATTTTGGCCAGACGTTCATCCACAGGGGTGAATGCCAGGACTCGGCGACGGGGTCTCTCCCACCACAAACCCAACACCAAATTTGCGCTTCGCTGTAGTAGATTACACGAGGACCCGCCTTTTTCCGTCCTTGTCCCGTCCATCGCTCTTCTTGAGCGGCGGTAATGTCAGCCTTTAGTCCTAGCAGAACATCGGCCAGCTGGGCAGCGGCAGAGAGAATATCATGTTAATATGTACTAACTATTCACATTCTGACAGAAGTTACAAAAATTGTATTATCACGCAAAATTTTTTAAACGATCCACTGTCAGTCGTGTGCTGCTTGAACCATATGTATGTAAAATTATCGATTCTCACAGACAGTAAAAAATTTCCTCACTTGCATGAACTTCTACAAATGGCCCCGCCCTCCAGTACTTACTAAATATCTCCCGGCTGAATTAGTAACATGCTGGATAATCTCAAAAACTTATGGTGCAATATGTCCACCGAAATGCATTATCTCCAAAATCACCGTGACGAGTTTCCATAGAATCTTGACAACTACAGAGAGGAACAAGGGGAGCGATTTCATCAGGACATAAAAAATTATTAAAGAGAGGTACCAAAGCCGAATAGATCAGCGTGCGATGGCTGACTACTAACGGGGAATGCAACGTGATTGTCCTCCCACACGTCATTCTCGAAAAATGAGTTAAAGAAATTTTTTATGCACATAAAAATTTAATAAAAGATGTGTTTGGTATAAAATTACTGTTGAAACTCATGAATACAATATTTTTTATGACGTAGGACTATTAATTATTTTACGAATTTATAAATCGCTGAGATTCTGCTGTCGCTGTCGCTATCGCTGTGAAACTCGTGAAATATATTTATTTTACTGGAAACCTTAACAAAGAAATGCGTGAGATACAATAATTTTTATGATGTAGGCCTATTGGTTAATTTAAGAATTTATAAACCGCTGAGATTCTGCAGTCGTTCCATGTTGACTGATTCTCTGGTTGGTGACGTCAACCGATTCATTTTTTCTTCTACTTGCCGACAGTTTGAGATGAAGTTTTGTAATTCGAATCCTGCTTCCTTATTTATGCTTACGATTTTCTGGCAGATTTTAACAGATTATTCAGGATGATTAAAACTCGTGACTAAATCATCAACGTAGTGCTTGTTAATAATCGTGCGTGAAGCGACCGGGAACTGTGCTTTAAACTTGGTCGAGTTACTATTTTTACGTATTCAGCTATGCATGGCGAGCATACGGCACCGACTACTAGTGATGTCATCGCGTACTCTTCGATAGGTTAACGCTGGCTGCGGCATCAAAAACTATTCGTGTTTCTTCCGGCTTATGGGGGTTGAATACGGCGAAGTGTGGCAAATACCAAACATGGTGTACGGATTTCGGCTTTACTTAACTTTCTGTCGTAGCCTTTTTTAATATCTTTTCTCATTTCATCTTTGTACCGCTTGTAACACTCAACGATATTTCGCATTCGCGATTCTCTTTTCCACCTCAAGTAGACGTCTCTCCGCCATGGCTAGACTGTTAGGTAGTACGGGTGGATACTCTATCCACAACAATCCTACCTAATAACGCTGTCCAAATTGCTTGGTGGTTCGCTCTAATATTGCACGCGCATGAATTTCTTCACACGATTCTACTTCCTTTTGGAGGGATTAGTCCCAAAACTGTCGCCGGCAAAGTATTCCTTCACTAAATCATGTATTTCTTAAACGCTTCACATATGACTTCCGCTGCAGTTATAACATTTTAAAGAGTCTTTCGCTATACTAATATGCATTAGACGGCGTTCATGGTTTAGCGCAGCATTTTGTTGGTTTGTACACTAGTTGTTAGCATTGGGCAGATTACCCTTGCTAAGTTACTAGGCCATTCTGAAAAATGTTCAATCGTTGGATATCGCAATATAGTTGAAGCGTGTTTCGCCCAATCAAATTATTTGGTAGGCGGTAATTTCGCTATCATCTATCATTCTAGTAGCGTCACATTACCCAAATGTTATTGGCAATTGGCTGATTTAAAAAATGCCACCAAGGAAATGATAAAATCCTTTCTACTCTGCTTTCCGGATAGGCGGGAAAATTTGTAATTGGTTGATTTGCACTTTTTCTAAAATGTCGGGCCGACCAAAGCGAAGTTCTCGTATAACGTTCTGTACATCATTCGGAAAAATTAACATGGGCGATACTGCCTCTTTTGCGGCGACGATCAAACATTTTTGTAGTCGCATTAAATTTTGGCGGTAACTGTAACCAAACGCCCGTGTTGTGTCGTTAAAGTTCGCATAGAACATTGGCCAGTCTTCGAAATTGTCATTAAAGGTAGGCAAATCATATATCTTCATTTGTGAATCGGTATCAGGAACTATGGCATGACGTTGTTCAGTTTGTGCTGGCTGCAAAATTTTGTCTGACACAATTGTTAACTTTCGGCAGTTTTTTGTCGTAGCTGGATGGATACACCTTGTTGTTCTTCCATCGTCGATGATTTTCCACCGCTGTCCTCGTTATTTTCCCAATTTTCTCCCGTTCGCTTTCTTAAACAGTACCTTTTTCTCTTCGACATGCAGTTATTTCAGCCGATGCAGCTATTTTCGCTGAGCCTCTTTCAGCCGATCCAGTTGCTTTCGTTGTGAAGCGCAAATTCTTTTCGACCTCCAGTTACTTCAGCCGATGCACTTATATTCGCTGAGCCTCTTCCAGTCGATTCAGATATTTTCGTTGTGAAGCGCAACATCTTTTCGACTTCCAGTTACTTCAGCCGATGCAGTTATTTTCGTCGTGAAGCGCAACTTAAGCGTAAAATTTTATTTTACTGAAAACGTTAACAAAGAAATGCGGGAATTACAACATTTTTTATGACGTAGGCTTATTAGTTAATTTAAGAATTTATAAACCACTGAGATTCTGCTATCGCTGTCGCTGTTACTGTTGTTTTGCGCTTGTATTGTGTCCGCTTCACTTTCACTTCTCTGTTTCTTTTTTTTCTTCCTCTTATGTATCCTCCAGCTCACCAGCAATCCAACAAATCGGTGGTGTTGCCACTTTTTAAAGTGCAACACTGGGTGCCTAACAATTACTATTCTTCTGGCACCAAAACCGCTGTGTGCCAGTATTGTAAAAACTTAGGAGCATAGATTAGAAATTTTACAAAAGAAACATCGGCCGTGCCACAGCGAAAGCAGCGACGTTGGTGAGTAATACACGTGGCAGGCCACAATAGGAATAAAACTTAGTATCAAATTTAAAAGCTGAAATAAGCGACAAAGAGTTTGTAGCGATCAAAATGGTATTGACAGAAACAAAGCAGTGACGTATCAGCTCAAACCATAGGAAAGCACTACTAAGTCTTGAAGCAAGCAACGGAAGAATGTTATGTTTAAAGAATGTCTAACTCTTGTTGCGAACAAAACGTAGGAAATTTTCGATATTCCTATTGGTAAGAAAATTGTTAAATTCAAATTTACCCTATGTACAATATACAATGAGAATAGCCAGGTTGAAGCAAAAAAAGTTAGATTGGTGACAAAAGGATTTTCATAACGAGCTGAAATAATGAAACATTTGCTCTTTTCTCCAGGCTCAACACAATACGATACTTAATACAATATAGACAATATCGCGATAATGGACTTAGAAATACACCAACATGATTTTGTGAGTGCGTACTTAATTAAACGGAACGATAGAAACCGAAATATATACCACATAATGATTTACTTACTATAATATTTATTCGTTAGAGGAGAAATACCCCAGTTCTCGGAACATAACGTAAAGTGTTTGTTAAAAAGGCTATACATATATGTATGTAATTCCAGAAACGATACGTGATGTGGTTATATTAGCATCAAATAGAGATCTGTATACATATGTATGTGCATATGCAGAAATAATAGCACTATTGCAACAAAGCCACCGCTACATACGCAGATAATGTCAATATGGTATGTTCTAAGAACTAAAAGAAAGAAGAACTAAAAGATGAACTTTCATCATCTTTCCAAATAAAAGATTTAGATTTAAGAAAATTTTGCTATGGAATCGATTTTAAGTAATCTTTAGGAAGTAATAGTGTTATTATGAGTCATAAGTCTGTCAGTATCACAGCAAATACAAACATAGACCTTTGTATGTACATATGTATATCGAGACATTTAAATCCTAGAATCTCACTCACTCGCACCAAAAACTACTGAAGGAATCACCAACGCAAATTACTTATCAAACACTAATAATAGAAGAACGTATACTAACTTTGTGCCATTAATTGGAAGTCGGGGAAACAGCGTACAGTGCTTATTTCGATCAGAGAACGAACTCAAAAAAGGAAGGCATAAAAGGCAAACAAAAAATTACTTCTAGCATTTGTGGTGATCACATGAATAAGTAGTTATTTGGCTCGAATGGCTTCATCTATCGTCATTTAAACTCTCAGTTAGTGAGGACAACATTATATTATTATTATTATTATATATTTCGAAAAAAAAATTCAGTTAAAAAAATTGTTTCCTGTTATAAGCTTGACAAGAAGGATATGTCGATGCCTACACTAAATAAAATTAATTTCGAATTGGGTGTGCCAGTAAACTTCTATGACAAAATGTTTATTCCGGATATTTGGCTAATGAATCAAACACTTTTATTCTGTTCAGTCCCTCAAAGATTCCTAAATCACAATCCCAGCTGTGTGAATAAGTGAAAAAAGTAACATAATACATCTGGTATAAAAACTACCCCTAATGGTGGATGCTTTCTGTTTCGCTACTGGAGTACATATGATATATTTGTTATTATCGGCACCTGGCTCAATAACTATTATTTCAATGCTGAAATTTTTGTTATACTTCCCCAAAAATAATGATAATATTAGACCAATTATATGTTAAATAACAAACATCGCCGAAAACAAACAAACAAGAAAAAATAAATAAAACATAAAAAAAAATAAAAAAATAAATAAAACTAGAAGTATAAGAGGTGAGCACCGGTGCACCGAAACTACTAGTACTACATTTATATTATACCTTTTTCATACACGTGTATTGACAGTCAACTACCAAAAACGTTCTTTGTGCCAACTAATGCAGAGAACTTATAACAACGAGAAGGTGCAATTGACTTTTGGATTATAAGTTCGATTGAAACTTGTGCAGAGTTAGAAAATCACGGGAAAGGGGTTCACCACCCTGTTAAATTTTGCCTGTTAAACTAACAGAATTATGTAAATTGATTGTTTAATATAGGGAAGAAATGTAAAACCAATCAAAATATAATGATAATCAAACTATTTATTATTATTTTTTCTTTTTCATAAAATATTTTTTTATTTTTTTTAATTAAAATGCTTAAAAAAAATAAAATCTTAATCTTTCAGAAACTATTTCAAAAACTATATTAAGATTAAATTTTTGTATTCTATGTTAATTAAAAAATAAATAAAATAATTATACAAAATACAAAATAAATAAAATAAAAATTAATAACATAATTATTTTCAATTATAATATGGCACGAGCGAAAAGAATTTGAACTTGCGCCAAAAGTAAAAACACCAAAAAATATAAATAACACGTACACTAACCAGCTCCGCTGCCGTTGACTTAACAAAATTTTTACATATTCGGTACTTCTACCGAAATACAGTATAGAACATTGATTCTTCTTCTTAGCTGAGTAAGAATACGAAGGAATATATTGTCCCATCGCGGATGCTTCGTCTATAAACGACTTCGCTAATATACAAAATGCTTGTTGAAGAGCTGCGCGCGGGGAGAAGTAGTGCTTGTCGTATGTACTTTGTTGACGATGCGCCTGCGTTTATGTACATTAAGAATTTTTTCGCATGCTTTACTAGGAACCGTTGAGTATACGCACATGAATTGATATGTATGTACATACATACGCTTATTTGTTTATGCGTACACATCCAGCAAGAATATCATTACCATGCCAACGCTATTTTATTGACCGCTAGTTAAAATTGCAAAAAATGTCCTTCCCTTCGCGCGACTCTTCCACAAACCAAAATGCCAAAAATTAGAAATTGAAGAATTTTGTGTCCTCACTGGACAATTTTTAGCAATTTTGCCATCATCATCCTCGGCAAGGAATTTCTTGCTGGGCATTATGAGGTAATAGGCGAACAGCAAATTTAGCAACACGATGCCGATTTGCTTCATTTGAGCAGACGAAGTGAATTTTAGTCGAAGTCCCAAAAATTTGAAGCAATGCTTGTGGACGTCACATGAATGCTACGAGTTCAAGGGAAAAGGGCATGCAAATGTATGTTGTTGTTGCGTAAGCTTTTTGCTATAAGAAGCATACAGCAACAAAACCAACTACCCTCCTTCCTTCTACTCTTCATCAACGAACAGTTTCCTTAAGCGAAATGAAATTTTAGCAAATATCAAAATTTTTATGTTGAGCAAAAGTCGCAAACTCATACATTCAAAAGTACCTACATATGTGTATACAAAAAACTTATACACGCATACACAAATTGTCATTTCTCTTCCCTTGTACCCGCCATCGACAAGCAATTTCACTGCTTCGGCAACTTACGATTTTTACAAACGACGGCTAGCTGAAAAATCTAAAAATTATGTTTATTTTATTATATATTATTCAATTTACAAAAGACTAATATATGTACGTACGTACAGAATTTATAAAATACGCAATAATATAGGTATATGACTCTCATTTGATTTATTTTTAATATTATGTTATATATAAATTATATTATTTTCTAAATTTTTTTCTATTTCTTTTTCTAATAATTTAAGTAAAATTTAAAAATAAAGAATAAAATTTTTTATTTAAATTACTTTTCCGGGCATCCGTATTCCTTTCGTTAAAATGCCAAAGCCCAGAAAAATATTAACATAAAGAAAAATTGCATACGATTTCTTTGCTTTTAGCAAAAGTTCAATTGACCATATTGCTGATAACATTTATTTTTTTCCGACGGCTGTTAAATTTGGGTGTGGTGAATCCCTTTCCCAAAGTTTTTCAGGACATGTGTGATGTGGATCGAAGTTGCAACAAATTTGTACCTTCTCGTTGTTATAAGTTCTCTGCTAATGCTTCAACTACCCATGGGAGCACCATGCAAAGAAAAATTATCACCGCTTAAGGATGCCGCTGCTGACATTTGTCACTGTTGTCAGTATGGACTTCTATAAAGAATTTTCGATATACTAAGAAAATGCACTTTTTTCAAATTAAATGAAAACTGAAGTCGTAATTAATTATATTACCATGTAGATCATCTATATTTGATTGGCGTTTATATTCGAACATACATATAAATTCTGAATCCAGTCGGGCGCTTACAACTTTCTTTTGTAAAAACAACCCCTAAAATGAACACTTATTGTGTATTGTGTCATCGATTGCTCAACAATTTTTTTTTGCTTGTGAATTTATTTACCGTTTCTGTTTATTTAATCGCTTTCTTGCTTCGATTTTATATATTTTTTGATACAAGTTTGAACAACTAATTTTTTTGTTGCTGTGCTTATACAAAATAAATTGCGTTGAATAAGAAGAGAAAGGTATTAGAACTTGCGACAAAAATAAAAACACCAAAAATCCATAGGGGAAGTAAATGTACATAGGTTTGGATATAGGATATTTTTCCTATCGTTGCATATTTTTTTGCATGTTTTGCTGTTGTGCCATAGCACGGATAGGAAAAATTTGCTATCAGTGCACCATAGCATGCATTTCCTAGACATAGAGAATCTCCATCATAGTTGTACAACGTACGCACTAAACACTCTGCCACCTGCAAACATTTGTATATACAAATATACTCCCCTGTGTGAACTATTGGACCAACTCATGTTTCTATACCAGTTTAATGCGGGACGACCATTCTTCGTGCTTTACCGATCGCAATCACTACACGAAGTTACAATTTCACAATAAGCTTTAAACTCGAATACAGAAAATGTGTGGAAATGAAACTGAGTCGAATTTGAACTATTTTATTTCTAAAATATATTTTATATATTTATTAATCAAAAATTACTAATATTAATAAAAATTTACATATTGTGTCCAGATACCGCAGGCAAACGAGTTATCAGGTATAAAAGGAGTGGTAGCAACTATCACATGCAGACGAGTAGAAGAGGATAAACTGTCTGTCGCAGAAAATAATTGTGTGATTATAAATAATTGTAAAATACACTAATGAGTGTAGTGAATACAGTTGTAATTATTGAGAAGTGAATAAACGTTGACTAAATTCTGGTAATTAAGAAGCCGAATGAACAAATCCCGAGACTTTTATTAAGCAATCCAGTGATCGAACTCGAAGAATTTGAAAATCCTGCAGATTATGTGCAATTGGTGTCAGAAATGGGATTGTTAAATAAATTCCGCACAGAAATTGAAAATGGCCAAGATTCAAGATTTAACGATTATGCCCTAATAATAAGGTGGAGATGTAATCACGACTGCGAGGAGCAATGGAATTTGAAGGCATCGAATTGATGCCATACAAATTCCACCTCGAAGACGAAGGTAAATAAAAGGAAGAGGCTGTTTATTCTGCAAAGAGTTGGACAGTCATCAAGTAAGATTCAAGAAAAGGCTCCTGTCTCATCTACGGGTATGGACATGAATATGCCATTAGCTGAAATTTCACAAATGACTACCAATGTTACAAAATACATGTCACAAATGAATGCCAGCATTAACCAAAAGATGGATAAACTGGATGCCAAATTCCCCACAGAACTTGTATGAACAGAATTCCAAAATTTTGCAGATGGATGCCCACATTTCACCACATATGCAAGATCAGAAAGCGCATATTTCATCTAGGATCATACAGCTTGAAGGTAGTATTGTCAAAGAGCGTCAAGACAAAATAGAATAACTAATTGAAACCAATGTCAACGAAAGCGAGAGACGTATGCGAATTCAGAGCCCTCTTTTGCTGAGACTATCTGGTATGTCCAGGCCCAGGTAACGGCCGCACTTTTGTGTTTACCAATGTACAAGGCGTATTGTGCGAAATTTTGTACTATTTCAACCTCCAGAAAGGTACCACGAGTTGCTACAACTGTAGGAGACCAGGGCACCCATCCCGCGACTGTAATATGGGCCTCACCAGACAAGTAGGAGCGCGAAAGCATGAAGTTGAGGAAGGATGCCCCATAACATCCTTCTCGCAGATTGGCAATAAAGCAAGCCACGTTATCGTCGGTGGATATAAGGACAGATATGAGGGAGTACTAACTGTACATACGGCCGCATCACATTTCATCATTGGATCTGCCTTGATCACCATGGAAATAAGTCCATTGCATGAAGCTAAGCTGAGAAAAGAAATGCCAAATAGATGTCTCGTGTCCTAATGGAGAAGTTGAGAGATGCTCGTAAAACTGTTGAGTAACGCTCTAAAAATATTAGAGGCAAAATAGAAGGATGTATTAAGGCAAAGTATCCTGAAAAATTCCACAAAAAAAGGTTAAGTAATGTTTTAAAATTCTCCATGGAAGAAAAGCTTGCATTGCAAGGGGGAAGGTCCGTACAAAGTAATCGAACAAATGAATAACACGATTTATCGAGTCCAGACCGTTGGAAAACCAAGAAACAAGATGAAAGAGGTTCACTTAGAATTCGGAACAGATAGTGTATCTGATCGGGATTTAGGTGAAGGGCATTGTGACGGATATACCAAATACAAAGGACAGATAAAACAACCCGTAGCACGTAAGTAAAATTTTTGGGATATCATCAGGTAATAAAAGAGCTATGTGTGGTGAATCCGTTTCTGGAATTTTTGAGATTTTGTTTGAAGGAGGTTCGATGTTGCAATGAATTTGCATATTCCCGTTGTTATAAACTTTCTGCTCTGTACTGCAGTCCATGTAGAAAAAGCCACAAAAATGATAACAAAAGCAATACTAAGCCGATTATTGTAAAGATTGTATTACCCAGGGACCGCTCTCTGCTATTTCAATCAATAGCAAAAATCCCTAAATTAAAAGGTAGAGTAGTTAGCTTGCGAGATATTTGGCTTGACACAGACAAATCAGCACATTTGAGTTAGTGAATGTCTTTCGAAGGATAATCGGTATATTATGTTTTTTTCGCTACAGCTGAAGAGACTAAATCGTCTATAATCAGCATTCTTAATTAGAGGAAAGCTGTTTGTTCGTTTTAACTTCAAAACTGATGCACTAAGGGTAATAAGTAAAAAGTATTTATATAGAATGTGCTGCGTTAAAGCTCTCAGTAGTTCTGACGATGTCAGTTTTACAAAGAGCGATTATACGGCGCTTGCGATCATTTTCTGGTGCTCTAAACACTATATGCATAACTGTTTGTTAGGCGATTCATTGTGCAAGGCATTGATAGATTTAAAGATTAACATAGATAATATAGATATTTTGATCATGTCTTGGGTGTTTCATTGTTTTAAGGTGATTAAAAAATATTTAATAAAAAAAATATATAAAAAATCTAATTGTGAAAATTAAGTTGAAGAAATAACAAAAAAAAGAGATTTTTTATATAACCTTACGGGAAAATTTGTTAAAAACAACCTTTATCAGTCGAAATTATCACCTATTTGAATGGATGGCTGATAAAACGTACGTTGAAATTAAGGCGATTGAATGCATATTAAAATTAACAAATAAATTTTTTGTATAAATTCGAGATTTGTATAATTTATCAATTTAATTTATAATTATATTCTTTCAGAAATAATGCTAAGCTTTTGAAAGAATATTTGGAAAAAGTTCCCTTTTAACCCATTGAAAAAGTGGAGTAAATCAATAAGGACAGTTAAAAAGGGATCGCGTGTATTACGTAAATTTAGGCTCTTTTACTAAATAGTATTTTAGAATCTAGGACACCACATCTTTCATTAAAGTTTGTTTAAATAAAAAATAATAATAAACGCTGTATATTTACTCAATACCGATATAGCTAAATCTTTGCAGAATAACAAACTCATAAACACCAGGCAAATCAATAATTCCTACGTAATAGTAATTAACGATATCGTTAATTCAGTTGAGATATCAGAAGAACCGTCGTACCGACCTGTACGCTGCACTGACATCGCCATGTGAAATTCGTTAGGTAGACGAATGAATATTCTTTATAGCTGGGTACACATATCTTAGAGTTAGCGAATTCGTTAGTGGTGCACCAAGTGAACCGAACTACTGGTAGAGTTTACTCTGCCTCTATCTTTGTACCATTCGATTTATTTATATCTTAAACTTCATTTATTGGCATTGCAACATTTCGTTTGTATTGACTGTTTCATTGACCGTTATGGTGAGTTTCAATAAGACTTCTGATATTGTTTTCGGTACTAATGAAAATCGTAAGCAATTTATTGATATTATATGTTAACAAAATTATGGCTTAATCGTCGTCCATTTCAATGCCCGTAGCCTTAATTCAAGCAAATTAGACTATGCGATGAGTTGATTTGTGAAGATTGCTGTTAATATAATTTGGTGTCACTGAGGCTCGGGTTTGTTCTGATGTATCTGTCTTTTATTATAGTATTTCTACCTATTACTTGGACTGGCGATTTATTGTAGTTCCAGCCTAAAAATTAAAGTACAAGTCGAATAAGTCAACTCTGGAACTAATTGTTTCTGATGAAGTAAGTCAAGTTTTAGTGACACTCGTTCTTTGATTGTCCAGTAGTGTTTTCATTGACTTTGAATTTGCGGTATCTTTGATGTTAACCACCTTGTAAATGACGCATATACCAATAAACTGTATGACCATGTTTTGGCAGGAGGATTTGTGATAGTCAACTAATATTTCTTTTGATTTTTTCTCTTCTCGATCTTTAGAAAGCATCTGACTGCATCAATCATGACCTTGTATGCACATGATGATATTCATGAATTATATGTATAGATGAGAGTACTAGCTCATGACAGCTAAAAAAATGAAAATCTTGGGATTTTTATTAATTCCAAATTGAGTCCGTGAATATAGTTGTTTGTAGTATATTTGCTGTTTTACGTCGACTGAAAATATCTGCCCCTTATACACTACAAGAAACTAGGCTATACTTAGCCAAACAACACTCGATTAACATCTTTCAGAATGTTTTTCATTAAACAAGAGAAAACAAAGAGCTCTTTTATTCCAGCAGCAACAGAAACACAAGATCATGTGAAAATAAGCAGCGCAGCTACTCTAAAGCGGGCGACGAATGTGGCATAAGGTGAGACAACCAAAAATAAGGCAACAGTATAGGCTAGTATGGATCGATGCATAAATGTCACAATGTTAAGAGGAAATCGATCCAGCAAAGTAAACAATGCAAAAAGGATTAAAACGGTGGGCTGCACTCTAAATTTTGATTAAAAACAATTGGGTCGAACAGTGCGTCCACAGTCACTAATGCCAAACCTCCACCAATCTGCTTGCGAAAGCGTAGCTCCAATTCACTTGTAGCAAATTTAACGAATCTTATTGGTACCAAAGGTTTCCTTATTGTGCCGCTTAAAAAGGGAGATTGGATGAGATATTTTCGTCTCGTTTTCAATGAAAACACTTTCGACAGGTCGATTTATTTCGACAAACAATAAGAATTTTTATTCTTACCAGCAGCAGGGCGTAAAAGGCTTGATTCCTCTTATTAAGAAAATGGAAGCTATGGTTGACTCAAGTGAAAGAAGAGAGGCTCAAGAAGAGTACGGCTTTGACGTGAGGGGGGCAGTATACATACAATTATAGAAATAAAGTACCGCAACATATATCTAAAATTATCTTATCCCCGAGCTAAAATATTTCTTACACAGCGGTATGAGAATTATTTAACCGTAATGGTTCCGTATAATGTACGAATTCTCAAGAATTTCAGCAAACCAAATCCTACTATACTTTACATACTGTATGCGTAGCATGTGCTGATCTTCACCATTCAAGTACGTGAATTTTAAATAAAACTGACAATCACACTGTCAATTATAGTGGTTGTCCAGTTTATAAAAATTTTAAAACTTAACTTAACGCATATTATCCCTGTTGCGGCTCCTTCTAATTTACCCAGATCAAACCCAGGTCAAATGACCTATGTCGGCGTACTAAACGCTAATGAAAAAAACCTCACACGTAAATCCACCCAGTATTAAAGCAGAGACAATGATTTTCAATCTGACCCAGTGCATGTCACAATTTATGTCAAGTCATGGACAACCAACTTACTGGCCTGATTGGTTTTGCAGTCAGAAAAAACTTAGACAGGAAATTATTAATTGCTGAAAGCAGTGGTGATCTGTCTTCTGATTACTCCCCAAAAATTACTAGATTGAATTAAAAGCCAGTTGAATATCAGTTTGCTTTTAAGTTTACAACATCCGAAGCTAACTGGCAGAAATATAAAAAACAACCAAGCAATAACATACAGACTAATCCCGAAATAGAGAGTGAAACTGGCATTGATAACGAAGTAGTCAAATCAGACATTTCTACGAGTGATAAAGTAATGACGACAACTTTTTGATGATACTGCTACAATAAGTCGGCAAAAATGCTCTATTATAGCCACAAAACTATTACAGCACACATTAAGATAAATGAAAAATGGCTAGCAAAATGGCGCATTAAAGTGAATAAATTCGAGGGTAAGCACATTTCTTTTACAATAAAGCCAAAAATGTTCCTTATTGTGAAGTGGTGAAATTATTGGCTTGCTCGAGTCTAAATATCTTCGGCAGTATTGCAAAGCATCACGTTAGATGTAAAAATGTGGCACCTTTTGCAAAAGTTAACAATTGGATTTTTGGCATTAAATGTGCAAAACCAAAACAACACCGTCATCAGCAAATTTTGTATTTAGAAGACAAAATCGCTTTTATTAACAACTTTTTATTATTATTTGTGATTAACTATCGGTATTAAAACATAATAAATGGTTTTTTATTTGTTTCAGCACAAAAGTAAGTAAAAATTTGTGGAATAAGTCGTGAGATGCCGTTAATCAAAAGGATTGCAGGGCGTTTTGCGATTTAAAAAAAAAAGCTTTAAAATATTTAATTAGACAATTACCAAAACCAAAAAAATAACATATTGCACATGTTTCATGGCAAATCCGAAAACTAGTAAACTATATATTGGACGGGTTTTAAAGACCACTTCCTAAAAATTTCATTCTACCACGTTAGTCTAAAGAGGAAATTTGGCTCCTTAATTTTTTATTACTTGGTTTGTCACGACCTTCAAAATCATCAAAATTTAATTTTACTAAAAAATTCAACATATATGTTAAGTATCAGCTAAGTATCTGCAACAGTATTTCAAAAAAGTAATACATTTCCGCTAAAGATCTGAAGCTTAACCTTGAATATTTTAAGCAAGAAATCTGGGCTCAGCCTGGTCTACAAAATCCTGATTAACCCAATTTGTCGAATATAAACAAATAGCACACAAAGCACAAATATCATTTCAAATACTCATGAAAAACATTTGTATCGATTGTACCAATTAAATTTATTAATTTAGCAGTATTTTCTTTATTTCTTATGAAGTATAAATGGCCGCTGGTGTCAATAAAAGCCACACCTTCAAAGAGTAAGTGTATTGCAATTGAAATAGCAAATAAATAATACTTAATATATGGTTTTTTATATGTTCAGACCTTCAAATAGTGAACTCCTTTTCACATAGACGGCTGCGCTTAAACAAAATGCTCTGGACCAGACCAACATATTCGCTTTATTGCAATTGAAATAGCAAATAAATAATACTTAATATATGGTTTTTTATATGTTCAGACCTTCAAATAGTGAACTCCTTTTCACATAGACGGCTGCGCTTAAACAAAATGCTCTGGACCAGACCAACATATTCGCTTTGCACGGTATCTTTGAAGGAAACACCTTTGTAGATTTCCGGCCTTAATTGGCTTAAAATGTTTTGAAGGTATGTATCTATAATTTGTATGATTTTCTTCTTTCAACTTTTCCTAGACACAATATAAGTTTCCATCTTACACGAAATTATTAAAAAACCTAAAGAATTTGAAATCTATTTTAATAATAAATTACTGCACAGAAAATACATTAATAAATATGAAGTCAATATCAAAAGTAACCCTGGGACGTTCTGAAGTTATATCACAACTAAAAAAAATATATTCTGATGCCTTTTCTTTCATCTTTTATGTCGAATTTATCTGGTTTTTGAGACGCTGTTTTAACTGATGATGATGTTTTGAGAGGTATCGAAAGTTTAAGGCCTTCTAAACTTAAGGACATAGACGGCCTCGCAGCAATTATTTTCAAAAAATGTTTATCTCTGATCAAATCAATTACGCTGATTTTCAACATATCCTTTATTGGAAGAAAGACCCATAGCCCCAATATTTAAAAATGGCAACAAGGATTATGTTACAAATTTTACGCCGATATCAAAATTTTCTACCATTTCTAAAATATTTTAAATAATTGTTGGTTGAAAAAGTGCAATTTTCGATGAGTAGTCTGATTTGTACCAATTAACATGGTTTCGTCAAAGGTAGGTCAGATCTTGCGATTTTTGCTCAATCTGCTGTATCAAGTGGATACATTTTATACAGACTTTTCATAAGCTTTTGACAAAATGTTTAACAGGGTCCCAGTTCCTAAAATATCTTTCTAAAGATTTTCACTCCACTCTTCTTCAAAGGATAACATATTATCTATTTAATACATTCAATTATAGTAACATTGGGCATATCTGGTCAGTTCCTGTTTTCTTACATCTAAATTTCTTCTCTGTGCAATAGGAATCACTCATAATTGAATGTTAAAAAGTGCTCACACTTTACCTACATTCGAAAGTTTCATCAATTCAAAAGCATTACTTTATTCTTTAATCCTGGGTTACTTGTGGATTCGGTCTCTGAAATTAAGGATTTAGGTATCTATTTTAAACAGAAATTGAGTTTTTCTATCGATATTAACTATACTGTTTCAAAATCAGACGCAACGCTAGCCCCTATTCGCCGTAAAAGTAATTTATTTTCACAGCCCTACACACTGAAGATTCTTTATATTTCTTTGATAAGAACAATGCTCGACTCAGCATTTTTCATCTGGCGATATTTATTCATATATATGAGTACAGAAAATTTTCATAAAATTCGACTTCTTCTTCGTCTTCTTTGGCGAAGACACCACTTACGCGATTATAGCCTCGTAAACAATAGCGCGCCACTTCTTTCTTCTTTTTGCTGTTTGGCGCCAGTTAGTGGAGCCAACGGAGTGGAGATCTTCCTCTTCCTCTGCTTCCGCCAGCGGGTACTCCATCCAATAATTTCACTGCTGGACCGCATTCATCCATTCCGACGACATGACCTTGCCAGCGTAGCCGCTGTCTCTTGATTCGCTGAACTATGTCAACGTCGTCGTATAGCTCGTACAACTCATCGTTCCATCGTCTGCGGTATTCGCCGTTTCCAACGCGCAAAGGACCATAAATCTTCAGCAAAACTTTTCTCTCGAAACTCCTAGAGCCGACTAATCGGATGTAGACATCGTCCAGGCTTCTGCACCATATGTCAGGACGGGAATGATGAGCGACTTGTAGAGTTTGGTTTGGTTCGTCGAGAGAGGACTTTACTTTTCAATTGCCTACTTAGTCCAAAGTAGCACCTGTTGGTAAGAGTTATTCTGTGTTGGATTTCAAGGCTGACATTGTTGGTGTTGTTAATGCTGGTTCCCAGCTAGACAAAATTATCTACGACTTCGAAGTTGTGATTGTCCTCGTTCACTACCAGACCCATTCGCTTCGCTTCTTTGTCTAATATGGAGAACGCAGAGCTTACGGTGCGGTTGTTATGACCATCTATATCAATATCATCGGCATACGCCAACAATTGCACATTCTTGTAGAATATTGTGCCTGGTCTGTTTAGCTCTACAGCTCGTATTATTTCCAGCATCAAATTAAAGAAGCGTTGTCTGAAGACTCGTTTGGTGTCGAATGATTTGGAGAGGTCCTTCCCAATTCTGACTGCGCTTCTGGTATTATCCAGGGTCAGTTTACAAAGCCGTATGAGTTTTATGGGGATATCAAATTCAGACATAACGGCGTAGAGGCATTCCCTTATCGTGTTGTCGAAGGCAGCTTTAAAATCGAAAAAAGATATCGACTCTTTCCTCTCGGGCCTTTTCCAAGATTTGGCGCATGGTGAATATCTGGAAAATGGTGGATTTGCCAGGTCTAATGCCACACTGATAAGGTCCGATCAGTTTGTGGACATGGGCTTTAGTCTTCCACACAATACGCTAGATAGGACCTTATATGCGATATTAAGGAGACTTATTCCACGATAATTGGCGCAGACCATGGGGTCTCCCTTTATTTGGATTGGGCAGAGCACACTTGGGTTCCATTCGTCAGACATGCTTTCGTTCGAAGAACGAAGCTGATGCATGCTCTTCGTCAGCTCTTCGCCGCCCTATTTGAATAGTTCTGCCGATAAACCATCGGCTCCCATCGCTTTGTTATTTTTTAATCGGACAATCGCTATTCGAACTTCTTCATAGCCGGGTTTTCACTTTCAATGCCACTGAGCAGGTTGGAGAAGTGTTCCCTCTATACACTTAGTATGATCTGGACATCTGTCACCAGATTACTTCCATGGTCCCTACACGAGTTTGCTCCGGTATTTAAACCTTTTGTAAGTCGCCGTATATTCTTATAGAATTTTCGAGAATTACCCTTGTCGGCCAGCTTCTCAAGCTCTTCATACTAACGCATTTCGGCCTCTTTCCTTTTTGTCTGCAAATGCGTCTCGCTTCCCTCTTCAGCTCTCAGTATCTATCCCACCCCGCACGTGTTGTAGTCGATCGCAAAGTTGCGAGGTAGCAAGTCTGTTTTCTCCCCACTGCAGTTCGACATTCCTCATCGTAAGCTGTTTTTCTGGTATTGTTGAAAACCAATTGTTTCCGAAGCATAGGTACGCAAGGAATTTGCTATTTTGTTCCACAGATCCCTTATATCGAGTCGCTGATGAGTGCTCCCAGAGAGCAGGCGTGCGAGCCGAGTAGAAAACTTGCTGACTGTCTGCTGTGATTGTAGCTTTTCGACGTCAAACCTTCCTTGTGTTTTTTGACTTGCGTTCTTTGCAACACAGACACGGGTGCGTATTTTTGGTGCTAGAAGATAATGATGCGAGTCGATATTTGGCCCTCGGAACACACGCACGTCTAGAACACTGGATACATGTCTTTCGTCTATCACAACATGATCGATTTGGTTGCGTGTTTTACGAACTGGCGACAGCTATTTGCTTGATGAATTTCCATATGCTGGAATCTGGTACTACAGACGATCATATTTCTTTGCCCACCCTGACGTTGAAATCGCCTGGCAGAATTTTGACATCGTGGCGGGGGCAGCGCTCATACGTACCTTCTAGGCTCTCATAGAAAGCATCTTTGGTCACATCATCCTTTCCTTCTGTCGGGGCGTGGGCGCAAATTAACGATATGTTGAAGAACTTCGCTTTGATGCGAATTGCGGCTAGATGTTCATCCACCGGGGTGAATGTCAGGACTCGGCGATGGAACCTCTCTCCCATCAGAAGCCCAACATCAAATTTACGCTACTTTAAATGGCCGCTGTAATAGATTTCGCAAGGGCCTACCTCCTTCCGTCCTTGTCCCGCCCATCACATTTCTTGGATGGCGGTGATGTCAGCCTTTAGTCTTACGAGGACATCAACCAGCTGGGCAGCGGCACCTTCCCAATTAAGGGACCGGACATTCTAGGTGCCTGCCCTGAAATCGTAATCTTTTAAACGTTTGCGGGGTCGTCATCAAAAGGGGGGTCTCTCATCCGAGGCGTTTGTTGATTTTTCACTGGAGTATAGTTTTTATGTGGTGGGTTCCAAACCCTATGCACCGCAAGGGATTCGCCTTCTCACTTTAGCTCGCCTCCAAAGGGATGTTTGTTGGCTGGCTACCCAAAGGATACTTGGTCTAAAACCGGAAGTCGTGAGCTGCTTGAACCATATGTAAAAGACTCATTGCTGGCCACTCCCAGGTACATGGCAGTCAGAAGCTTTCCGCACTTGCGTGAACTTCTACACATCTTTGGCTTAGGCTCCTTAAATTTTTTTGACCCGACTCCTTCGTATGGATCGTTATGCCAGCTTTTGGGTATTAAGCAGAAACTCTTGGAATGGCTACACCTCAACAATTCTAATCGAAATTTAGGGTGTTTCTTTTTTATGCCGGTTTTGCAAATTCTAACTATCGCAACTATGCCCCTTCAATGGGAACCGGAACTAATATAAATGGCCTAATTAATATTGATTAGCGTTATCCTGTGGAGCAGCTTGTGTTACATTATGTAACTACTAGCCATTAGTCTTATTTTCTCATAGCCAGTATGAATTTAATGTTCACTTGACTGAAATAAATAAATTGAAAAAGAGAAAGGACTGTCTTCGAAGTCTTTATAACTCTCATGGACATAAAAGGTTTTTTTTTTTTCAAATTGCAAAATTCGATTTCGATAATTTTTTAATAACTTTAAATCACGTCTGTAGAGTACCATATTTCACATTCCCCAATAAATTGACATATTTTCGGAGCAAACCCTCAAACCTGAAAAAATCGGTAATATGAAATAGTCTTCCGATTTCGATGACTTCAGTACCATTGTGCATACAAAACCTCTTATCTGAGTAAATTGGTTGTATGGGGGCTATATGTTATGATGCAGTCTTCGATTTCAATGATTTTAAGTACCAATATCTATTCAAATTTACGTGTGACCGATTCCGATAAATGTGTGTATAAATGTACCAATGCCTACCAAATTTGATATCCCGACAAACGAAATCCCGAAATACAAAATCCAGGCACGACAAAATTTAGATTATTCCAGACACAACCAAAACGACAAAATCCAGATACGACATAATCCAGACTCGACAAAATCGAGACAAAAATCACCACAAAATAAAATTTAATATTTGTCTGGATTTTGTATTGGTTGTTTCCTTTCTCGCTCAATAATATGCATAAAAAATACTTAGAATGTGGTGAAATAATCTTGTTTTTATAGAATGGATTTTCGCATGAAATATTTTGTGTGTTCTTTTTTCCAAAGAGGAATTTTTAAAAAATTTGGCTATGCAGTTGTGCTTAATGAAAAAAATTCTTCCTAATATCCATGTAATAAGTTCCGTTCGAAGGAAGTTTAAAGTAAACTATAGGTCAAATTGTTGAAAAACATCAAGGCACACACCACCAATCAAAGGGGAGAAGCTTCAAAGGTTATAAAATGGCATTATATGTATATATATGCCTATTTTATGTACATACATTCAAAACATACTTAGAATTTCTTCAGTAGATTGATAGAAAAATTTTAATGAAACCGAAAAGTAAATTATTTGACGAGATAAAGAGTTATCGGGATGGCTATGTCTACTCAGTTATAAGGTATATCTCTTCCTCTTCTAGTATTTACATACTACGGTCCAAAATTAATATACCATTTCATTTAAACACATTATACAAATAGCTCAACGAATCGGCTGTGCTTCATATAAAACTAAATAATTTGGACTTATGGGAATATTATGTTATACTTCGACTCAAAATTCTGGTATCACATGCACTATAACTCATACTCAATGCTATATTTCATTCTTATAACAGAAAGCAATTTTTGTGATCCTTATACCTTGAAAACTGTACACTCTGGAATCTATACAGAAAAGTTTTATAGAACCAAAACCATCGTATTTTTCTGAATTTATTTATCTAATGAACCTTCATAATAGAAGATAATTTCTTTCTAGACTGACTTCACCTTCAATATTACTATTGTCACTACAATGTATAGTATGAATGCACCAATTCCAATTGAATGATTTCAATAAATTCATAAATTCTATAAGCTTCGATGCTCCTTTGCTACTATGTTAAATACTACGAAAAGTGTATAAATAAATAAAATTAAGAAATAATTTATACCATAATCATTTGCAACGTTGTGATGCTTTTTGTGTGGGCCATTGAGTTGCTCCAATATTTTATAGTTGTCTCTCGACACGCATTCTGAAAAAATTCAGTGGCTTAAATATCCGATGTCATATGATGCGAGGCTTTCGGAAGTTTACCATAGCTATTGAATAGCCGCTGTCTGCCGTGGCTAACAGAATGGCCTTTGTTCTATTAACGATTCGGCCTCCATCATCTGTAATTGATAGCGTGACTTAACGTGTAGCCCTACTGGAGGCATTGCGACTACCAATTGATAAGCGTGCGTACACTGAACTGCTAGTTTACTGGCAAAACGAACATACAGCAGAAGGACACTGACGAACGGCACCTTTATATAGTTGGCAATTGAAACATACTCCTGTATGCCTTATTATTTTCCAATGTCTGATGGCATTTTTCTGTGAAATTTATTGGGCTTCACGATGCCAACATGTAAAAGAAGCCAACCGTTTGAACATTCGTTATACATATTCTTATCACGGCGGTGCCCGACAATAATCGAAAATTGTGGTAACGAGGTTTAAAGTTAGACCATACCTTATTGTAACCAACAATGCACAGTCCACCTTACCAAGTTTGTATGATATGTAATCTGTATGGTTATGAACCATGGTTTCGAATAGATCTTTAAATGCTACGCAACTGTTAGAATTCCATTTATATTTCCAGTAATACTAATGTTTTTCTTCATTGTTGTTTCAAGTCTATTTTAATAATAGCCGTGTTTTTTACGCGCATGTGTATCTGAGCTTAAAATTTATGTGGAATTCTAAGCTCACAAATTCGTAAAATTTTAGTCAATCAAGACGCAAAACCAAAATTGCGGGAGGCGCTCTGCCAATCGTCGCTTCAGTGGTTACAAGGCGCCAAATATACATATATATGTATATAAATGAAAATGACAAGTAAAATTATTAAATTTTAAATTTATTTGTATTATAATATTTATTTGTATCAAAATTTCTTTTTCATTTGAATAAGCCAATGATTTTATTTTAATTAAAAAAATATTTCCTTTTTTTCACAACAATTTTTTTTTGCCTTACGTGTCCATTATATAAGTATATATTAAATACATTTTAAAATTATTGAAACATCTTTTTATTGAATATTCTTTGTAACTTTATAACGTCTCACAACATATTAGACATTATAATGGCATCGAAATGATCATTTTATGCCACAAGGTATTTCCGAAATTCATTTGCCATTATTGCGAGAACATTTTTAAGTGCGTAAAGTAACAAAGCGCTAGTGTGATGTTGTCATGTCGATGGTTACGCGATACTCATAGCAAGAATTCAGTAATTAGTGATTTCAAAAATAAATGGAGACACTTTTTGATTCTGAATCCAATTCTTTAATTCACTAATCCGGAGTATGCACGCGGGATGCCGAATAGGACGATGCACATAAAAATTTTGATTGTAAATTACTTGGGATTATTTTTCTTAAAGATAATTTAAAAACATAACTGTTGCTCGAAATAACCAAAATGTGCTTACAGTAAAAAATAAACAAAGAACTTTTTTTATTTGTTTAAAACAAAACTTATAAATTGATATCATCAATAATCGGTTAACATGTCATGCGACCTTTATGTGCATATATAGATATTTACATAAATATATACTTTTATATATGTATATATATACATATATATAAATAAATAAATAAATATTGTTACGATCTTGCTGATTCAACCTCGATGATTTCCCAAATCCTTCAGGTACGATCTCTGGATTGGTATGTGCGCATCCCAATCATCCTGATGCTTGTCCACTACTTTCCGCAAGTGCTCTTCCAGAGCTCGGTTGAATCGCTATACCAAACCATCTGATCCGGGGATGGAGAGCTGTCGTTCGGGTTTTTCAAATACCAAGAATCTGGCACATCTCCTGGAACACCGGCGATTCAAAGTTTCTTCCTTGGTCTGAGTGCAATTCTATATGCGCACCGTATCTGGTAACCCAATTGTTAGTGCATGCATTCGTAACTGTTTTCACTTTCTGGTTTGTGATTGGCCATTTACTGAAGTAGTCCATAACCACAAGAACGTATTTGTTTCCTTGTTTGCTCATAGGGAATGGACCGACTACATCCATGGCAACCTGCTCAAATGGTGCACCTGGGTAATACTGCTTCATCTGCACATGACTTCGTGATTTTGGCCCTTTAGCTGCTATGCACTCCTTGCAGTTAACAATCCACTCAGTGACCGATTGACGACAGCCAACCCAATAGAACCGCTGCTAGATCTTTTCCAGCGTTTTCGTAATGCCTAGGTGCCCTCCACTAGGACCATCATGGTCTTCCTTAAGAACATCTGGAATTCTTAGCCTTGGAACAACTATTAGCTTCGAGAGCACTGGCCATCTTCATTTTCCCATACTCTATGCAAAAAGCCAGATATCAACTCTAAACTGTTCCACTGTGCCCAGTATGCCTTCGCGATGGGACTTTCATTTGTTCCTTACTTGGCCGTCTGTTCATCTCTGATCCGTGCATTAACAGTTCCAAGTCCGGATCTTCCTGCTGACTTTTCCTTAAATGGCTTGCTTCCCACTCTGCTGCTGGTATAACTGTCTTCAGCCGGACGTCTATTATGTCTTCCTTACCCTCGGCTTTGAGCAGTGCTTACATTCCAAATTACATGGTCTAACGGACTTAGCATCAGCATTTCCGTGCGTATTTCCCTTGCGGTGCTCGATGGTGAAGTCATATCTTTGCAGTCTCTCAATCACCGAGCAATCCACCTACGCTGGTAGTTCTCTCCGAGTTACGAAGTAGTTCCGCTCTGGTTTCCCGATAGACCGGCTATAGTAGGCAACTATCTTCTCCTGCCCACCAATCACTTGCAAAAGTACAGCTCCTATGCCACAACCACTAGCACCCCCTTGTCTAAAATAAATGTTGCACCTGGAACCGGGTACGCTAGCATAGGCGCAGTGCATAGCGATTCTTTCAAAGCTTGGAAAGCCTCCTCTTGTTCAGTTTTCCACTCGAACGATCTATTTTCCCTAGTGAGCTCATGGAGACTATGAGCTACGCTGGCGAAATTCGGAACAAATCGGCGATAGTAAGTGCATAGCCCAAGAAAGCTTCTTAATTCATGCAAGTTTCTGGGTCTTGGCCAATCCTTCACTGCTTCTATTATTTCCTTCGCAGTACAAACTCCCTTCGTGGTTACTTGATGACCTAAGTAATTCACCTCCTTCTTGAATAGAGAGCACTTCTTAGGACCAGCGCCAGCTATTCTCTGGAAAACTTCTTCCAAATTACTCAGATGTTCATCGAAGCTCTTTCCCAATACGATGATGTTATCCAGATACACCAAAGAATTCTTCCAGTGTAGTCCTTTGAGCACATGGTCCATTAGTCTTTCAAAAGTGGCAGGAGCGTTGCATAACCCAATTCCTCAATTATTTGACCAACAGCGTCACGTTTGGCTAGTGGAACGCTTCGAGGAGCTTGACGAATTGGCCTTGCGTCACCAGTACCAATGCAATGTTTCACTACGTTGGTCCTGCCTGGTTTGTTGCCATCCTTGTCCAATATGTTGGAGTATTTGCGAATAAGTTGGCTGGCCTTGTGCTTGTACTTGTCTTCCAACCCTTGCATTTATATCTGCCTCCATGTCCTTGCTGCCAATAGAGTCGATTTCAGATGAATAATTGCATTTGATGATGGCTTCTACCTCTTGGCATTGCTCTAATACAGTTCCACTGGGAATTTTTACTGGTGATCTGAAGTCATTTAATACTCTCACTGGGATGCGTCCATTCTTTTGTGTCTTAGCCAAGGTTTTACCAATAAGTACGTCCGGTGTAGAATCATGTGCTGCTTCGGCAACCCACAATTTGTTTGTCCCACAATCTCCATTAATTTTCGCCCAAACAACTACTTCTGACTTTGGTGGAATCAGTGCACTGCCTTCTAAGACCACTTGTTTGCTGCTGTATGTGGAATTATAGCCAATGCTTGGTGGTAATTCCATGTTTTTATACTCCATAATTTTGTTATTCAAGTCAATCTTGACACCTTGATCCATCAAGAAGTCCACTCCTATGATTACCTCATCTACAATCTGCGTGACTATAAAACTATTGTGACCTCACATGTTACTTCACCCGTATTCACTGTTAATATTCGCTCTCGTCCATCCACATATCCACCAATAGTAATGTTGCTCGTTATTCTGCCAATTTGCGAGACGGATATTATGGGGCATTCAATTGCAGGAGCCATCATACGCCCCTTTAGACTGGCTCGTTTTAGTTTAGCGACTGAGAAGTTAATGGTTCATCTCCTTAGGCTTCCGTTTTCGCTGTCCTTCCAGTCTGTTGGAACCCGTCTTGCATTCGCGTGCGGAGTGACCAGGCTTTCCACATTTAAAGCATTTTCCACCTTGATTCCTGACAACAGAATGGTTAATTTCTTCGATCGACTTCAGAGTTCTCAAAATTTCGGTCATCACATCTAGTGTTTCTACCTCCCCCTTATTGACCTTGTATACTGGTCTGCTTATGAGTGCCGCCGTTTCAGCCGTTTGAGCATACGCAACAGTTTCAGCGAATGTTAACTTTGGATTCGCATATATCTCTCGCTTGGTGTAAATGTCTTTTATTCCGCTGATGAATCTTTGTATTTTCACACTTTCGAGATGCTCACCCGATACGCCTCCAATGGCTAAATGAGTCAATTTCTCAATTTCCGAAGCATATTCCTGTAGAGATTCGTTTGGTCTTTGCTCGTGCTTTTCTAACTCCAGCTGGTAAATTTGTCTCCCGTGTTCGCTACCATAGCGTCTTTCCAAAGCTCGCATCAATCCGTCGCAATCATTTCTCTCATATTCGGGTATAGTTTCCGAAACTTCTGCAGCAGGTCCTTCCAACGTAGCGAATAGTGCTGAATCTTACTTGAGGGCTGCTCCAACTCCTTCGCAGAATCACTAGCCTCTTCTTTATCAATATCCTTCAAGGATATATCTTCATCCTCGCGACGGAATTCGTATTGGCTCAAGTCGATGCCTTTGACTTCCATTGCTTCTCGCAGTTTCGATTGCAGCTCTACCTTATTTCCAGTTGTCGATAAACCTCGCTTTGCCAAATCCCTCTTGAGAGGAGGTATCGTCAAATCCTGAATTTTGCCCATTTTTCAATTATTATCCTTTGGGATTTATTTAACAATCCCAAAACACCGAAACACCGTTACATCCAGAAAAACTGACTGTTTGGTGCGCTTTATGGGCCGGTGGAATCATTGCTCCGTATCATTGGACGTAGTGCGCGATACGTTTTCCGCACAGAACCATTATTTTTGAAATAAAATTGCACTATTTGCAAGCGTTGTTCATGATGAATTGCCAAACCAAACTGATAATAAATCACTTGACAGCTGTTAAATCGGTCGCCATCTTGAAAAGTAATGCCAACTTAAAGTTCTATACCTCTATAACAAGCACCCTTTATATATGTATCAATTTTCTTATTTATATTATCATTTTGTCAAGCCAATTTATACATCTGCTCATAAAATTATTTTCTCCAGTTTACCAACCACCGTGCGATGACATATAAATTCCCTCCTAACGTTTTTTATGCTACTGGGACTATCATCTGAAAAATTAAATTGATTAAATTAATGTTTGTACATTTCGCCTTACTGGGATGTCTGCAGGCCCAAGAACGCTATCTAGAGCAACACCAGTGAAGTCCTTACTAATAAATTCCTATAACTGTTATTGAGTTGATGTACACACCCTTTATGTAAGCGCTTCGTAAGTGAACATCTTATTAAAATCATATATGTATTAATGTAAGTTATAGCCTCCAGCCTATCTATTTTTATAGAATTTTTCGCTCACAATCAAATTTTTTGTTTTATATATTTATATAATGCTAATGATGTAATTTAGAGGTAACCAATTTTGGTGGGAACGGCTTCATATTGCGTCGACGCGAATTGCGTTTAAAGTTAGTGCTGGTGAAATGTGAGGTTGTTGCTGTTGTTGAATTAGGAGAAAACTACTTAATTGTTTAATTGTTAGAATTAATTTCATTCAGTTGAAATATTGAAATAACTTATCCTGAGACTCCATTGCTTAAATTCAGCTACACGGATTTTTTATGAAAAGTACAATGCTGTGCTAATTTCCCCTTACTCTTAAGCATCGGCGTCCCGCTAATTAAATTTTATTGTTTTACTGTAATTTATGGATACCCTGTTGATTTCTTGGTTTTTGGTCTGAGTATGGTACACAGGGTGAATGGTAGAATTATTGCAATAAGAATGATTGCAAGACGTGCTAATTGAAATGCTATTTCCTGACAACATGTGTTCTAATCTATTCACATTGCTTAAATGAAGTTGATGCAGGTATTTCAGATCTAATTTAATTTCGTTGAACGAATAATGTCTATTAAAATGCAATTTCCGATAACACCATTGTGACGTAAAAAGGTTCGAAAATTCTAAATAATTTACTGTTATTTTTATAGTTGAACGAATAATAATATAGATAATAGAGTATCTTCAGTTTTGGGAAGGAAACCCACGTACAGAAAGATCGAACTTTTCATAATCATTGAGAGGTCAGCGTACTCAAGTGATTCGTAGTGAGTTTTTGATTGGCAGAACATTAGCAAGAACATTAGCTTTACTTAAATGTTCGTCGTTGATGTTATCAATATAAATGTAGCAGGCTTCTCCAAGCAGTGGTTAAAGGATGTCATTGGTCATCCTTGGAAATATAGAAAGAGCGTTTTCAGACGAAACGGCAGTCTCATAAATTCGTATTTACCGTTCGCTTTCGAGAACGTGGGCTTCTCAATAAGGCTTTTTCTTAGATTTTGATTTGGTGAAATCTGGACGTAAGGTTAGCTAGTATTTTATTGATACCGGGAATAGAATAGACATCAGAAATGGTTATAGCATTTTGAAGTCAATAACAACTCTATATCGGTTTTACCCACATCGGCCAGCTCTTTTGGGACTAGTTGTAGTGGCTTTTCGATGGTCTTATTTTTCCCTTGTTTGGCAGTTCTGTTATTTGTCTGACTACTTCAGCTCTGAAGTTTGTACGATACCGGTTATATTTCGTATAAATAGATTCGTGCGTAATGGTTGTAATCTCGGGGCCAACGTTTGTAGAGGCTGGTTCAAAATGTTGAACATTGTCTAAAAATTTCTAGAATTTCGTTATCATGATGTGCTTGGATAAGGCTCAATTCCTTAGATATTTTTGTTTTTGGAATAATTTTAGCATCTACTATGTGCAGAAGTCGTGTTCCCTATCAATTAGGGTTCCCAAATCTCGTTTGGCTGACGATCTCCCTATATGTTGGTTTAGTTTTATCTATATCAGAGTCGCATTCAGATTCAACACTGTGAAACCAAAACATATATTCTACATGATTTCTACTAGCTTTCACTTATAACGCTACTGAATCTACTTTTTATTCTTTGGTTTAAGGACCGATAATGATATAAAGGGATTTTCACTTTGGGGATTATTCGCCATAGCTACCTTGACTTGTTTTCAGCTTTTGTGCCCCATATTATAGATACGCAAAACGGTGCATACATTAATACGTAGCATAGACAACCATCTAGCTCATTTATTGTTTCTTATATTCATCAATGATCTGCTCAGGATAAATGACGTTTAACTTTATAAACCTATCTGTTCCCCGTCACTTGGAAAATTCTTGCTAGATTTCAGGTACAAACAAAGTTTATGTGCTAATAGAGCTAAGGGCCTATGAGTTAATTAGTTCAATGATACCTGTAGGATTAAAGTACTCTTCACTTCCATAATTAGGTTTGTTATGGGATATGCTTCCACAACATAATAAAATAAGTTCACGTAAGACATCGTCTGCACCAAAATTAACGAAAAGTATACAGAATATTTCGGCTATCATTCAGATGACTACTATTTTCCCAAATTTATAAAAGAGGAGGTGACACCTATAATTTTAATATACATACGTATATACAAATAATATGCATTTGTGTTTTTGACACCATTCATCCTAAACGGCCAAACCGATTTAGATGGAATTTTGTGTGTTAAACAAATCCCTGCTACAGGGCTCTTTACCTACACAAGTTGTTTGCGGCTTATTTGCCGAGTTCAGAATCAGCTTGTTTTTTTTCAAATAAAGAGATGTTTTTCTTCACAATTTGAATTTTCACAGTTGCAATATAATAATGGTATATTTATTGTTTTCAGCGTTTTTCAAAATTGCAAATTTCACACTTCTATTATAATAATGTATTTTAACTTTTCAGTAGATATAGAGAAATAAAAAGGGATACCGCGCTTTTAAGTACTCTGTGTTTACGCGCATATGGTAAGTTCTGGGATAATCACTTGTTAGCTCGAAATATCGCGACTACGCGGTTAGCGCGGTTAGCGCGTTCTGCACTTTTCGAGGGCACCTTTGGTAGTCCGCTTTGTGAAATTTCTGACTTGGAGCACAGTTTCGGTGCTGATGAAGTTGCGCGTCTTTCCTTTCATTTGCGCTCTGTTGGTAGAGCACTGTGTGCTTTTTGAGTGTACTTGTCGGGCTCGACGCTTGGCAGTCGTACTCTGTGGTGTTCTTTGGGTGCGCGATGGTAAAATTTGGAGCCGTCTTTAGCAGGTCGTCGTCTGCATGAGGCCTGGTGTGGTGCGGTCATTTGCTTCGCTTGCACCTTTCCCGTGAGTTACACTATTCCGTGGTATAAGTGACTGCGTGATCCACTACCGCGTTGCGCTGCTGTGACCACATCGCCTGCAGTTGCCCAAAGCGCGGTATAGATGGTATAATCGGCATTGCAGGTAATTGCGTTTGACGCGATACCATCGTTTGAATGTCTATAAAAAAAAAACAGATGATAGATAATTAGCGCTTCGGAAATAGTGTATATGAAAGTGGTAGGATTTTCCCTAGTTATGTGTATCGAGCGAGTGTTGTTCAATTGGGAGGAAGCACGAATTGAGCATAGAGCGCATAATGGTCCTGAATGCAGAAATCCACGACACAGATGTGGTTATCCGACACTAGGTTAACTGCTTCTATTCGTCCAAGACGCCACTCAGTGAGGGTTAAGGTTCTTTCGGTGGGTACTTCATCTTGCAACTCTTTTGGAGGTCTTTGAAGTACTGGTTTTTCCAATGACGACTTAATTGAAGGTGCAACTCTTTTCCTTACCGAGTTATTAGCGGAAGGGTTTCCGCGTTCGGTTCAGGTATTGTCAATGGCTGAACCGGGATAAGCGCTGTGAACGACGGAAGAGGAATAGCGTTGAGTACGGCCTCAATTCGGACTATGGGTGTGGTAGACTCTTCAAATGTAAATTTGTGGGATGGGGCACCTTTTTTAATATGCAATTTAAACCACCCACGTGTGGGAAGGGAAAGCTGGGTGGAATTCATAGCCATGCGATACCTTGTGGGGCATACTTCTGTACGATATCTGCAGAGTATTCGTTAAGGAAAGAACGCCTTTCCGTTGAAACTCATCTTTTTGGCGCGGTATCCTCGTCTGCCGACGAAACAGACAAATGCTTTTCTAAATACCTCATTGGTGAGGTCGGGGCAAAATTCAAGGTGTACTGCCTTCGTTGCGAAGCAACCGAATACGGCAAAATACCCTTTGAGTAGTGTTGTAGACCTCTATATTAAGGCTTTTAACATAAACAACCTTGCAGAGCCCACTCCGGTCACTGAGAAGGGGAAGGATACATGTTTTGCATTGGAAAATGAACCTTTTGATTGAAGACTTGAGCTTCAGACTCCAAGTATTGGTGGCAAACCCTTGATATATTGGTGTTAATGATTGCGTGCCGCTCATTATGGCTGAGTGTAGAATGGAATACAGGAATGGATTAAGAATGAGAAAAGGACCCTTCGTTGGGAATTGGCACTCAGCGTGTGTCAGATGTGGCATCGTAAGTAATGGTTGTCCCATAGACTTGTTTCGGACATTGTTCACGAAGCGAAGCCGGGTCAAAAAGTTTTGCGATCTATGAAAGAATTTGCTGTTTTGTCGCAGCTGTGGTTGCTGAAACTGGCAAGATGGTGTACGAAAACGTGTTTGTTAATGCTTTTGGTAATGGAAGCATCCAAAAATTGCAAGAAATTGGAGTCGAGAAGGTCTTCTCTCGGAAATTTCTCCAGTTTAGCTGGGTTATTGTCCCTTAATTTCTTGAAAACAAAGCCAACCGATTTTAATACTTTAATCATTTGAAAAAGTGGTTCGGTGGCATTGTCAATATCATGGCTTCCGGACAGGACATGGTCAACGTATGAATGTCGTTTTAGTATTGGTACCGCAAATGAAAATCTCGCTCTTGTATCTTCTGCCAATAGGTGCAGGATGCGGATAGCATGATATGGCACACAATTAACTCCGAATGACATTGTTTTTAGATTGTAATCAGTGATGGGGAATCAGCGGTGAAAAAGAACTCATTGATAATCTTTATCGTCCTCATGGATGAGAATTTGACGGTATATTTTTAGTCTCCGTTGAAAGCATATTTATACGTGAGCAATTGTAAAATTACCAACATGAGGTTGACACCGCAGTTAAAGTACTCCGTGTGCGCGAGATCGAGAGGGGATTTAATCTATATATATATATGTATCAATTTTCTTATTTATATTATCTTTTTGTATGTATGTAGAATCCCGATTTTTGTGTTCTTAAATTCTTTATTGATGTGTTTTTGACCCGAAATCACATATCTAAACAAATTGGTTGTATGGGCGACCGGAACCGATCGGTTCCGACAAATGTTCAATACATTACAAAAATACAGACGCATACTAAGTTTCGTAGAATCATCTCGATAACTAAAAGACTAGTTTGCGTTCTTGTCTAAATCAGTTCGTCATTCTGATACGATTTTTATAAAGTTGGGACAAAAATACAACAGCAGCAGGAATATACCACATATTTACGTACAGAGCAATACAACACCAATATTATAGAGTGGCTCCACTCCAGCATAAAATGAAATTAAAAGGGTTTGAGGTATGTAGGCAAAGCTTAAAATATTCCTTGAAAAGATATATATACCTATATATATCCATATAGATTAGTACATATTTTGTTATAAAACAAAATAAAACTGAAATTGGCGTGTCAGTGATTTTTTTTTGTACTCGTATTTTTCATTCCCGCTAAAAACATTTAAAAATATTATATATACGAGTACATATATAAAATATCTTGAACAAGAACGTTGTAAGGCTGCACATAGGCACATTCTTAAAAAATGTATTGCATTTCACTTCAAAGACTATAACAGCAGGTTTAAATGTGCGAAATGAAAAAAAAATCTTAACACTCTTATGCATACAGACCGATCCAATGAAGCTTCCTTGCAATATGCTGCGGCGAAGTCGACCACTCCCGCTCGCTAGTCGCAGACTGGCTCTATTACCGACAAGCAACCGTGCTTCTCAAAGTAAGCACACGTCCAGTCTTTACATTCCGACAACAAATGCTGGGTACATTTTTCCACCAACGGCGAAAATGAGAGTTGAATATGAAGGAGAATTGTTTGAGTTACAAGCCTTGATTGACCAAGGCTCACGAAGGACTTTTATTTCCTCAAAAGTCAGAACAAACTGAAACTGTTATTCGAACATTCCAGGTTCGAAATTTCAGGCATTGCTGACTGTGGCAGTACACCTTGAATTGTGCCCCGACCTCACCAATGAGGTATTTAGAACAGCATTTGTCTGTTTCGTGGGCAGGCGAGGATACGGCGCCAAAAAGATGAGTTTCAACAGAAAACCGTTCTTTCCTTAACGAATACTCTGCAGACATCGTACAGAAGTATGGCCCACAAGGTATCGCATGACTATGAATTCCACCCAGCTTTCCCTTCCCACACGTGGGTGGTTTAAAGTGCATATTAAAAAAGGTGCCCCATCCCACAAATTTGAATTTGAGGCCGTACTCAACGCTATTCCTCTTCCGTCATTCACAGCGCTTATCCCGGTTCAGCCATTGACAATACCTGAACCGAACGCGGAAACCCTTCCGCTAATAACTCGGTAAGGAAAAGAGTTTCACCTTCAATTAAGTCGTCATTGGAAAAACCAGTACCTCAAAGACCTCCAAAAGATTTGCAAGATGAAGTACCCACCGAAAGAACCTTAACCCTCACTGAGTGGCGTCTTGGATGAATAGAAGCAGTTAACCTAGTGTCGGATAACCACATCCGTGTGGATTTCTGCATTCAGGACCATTATGCGCCCCATGCTTAATTTGTGCTTCCTTCCAATTGAACAACACTCGCTCGATAAACATAACTAGGGAAAATCCCACCACTTTCATATACACTATTTCCGAATGTCGATTATACCATCTATACCGCGCTTTGGGCAACTGCAGGCGATGTGGTCACAGCAGCGCAACGCGGTAGTGGATCACGCAGTCACTTAGACCACGGAATAGTGTAACTCACGGGAAAGGTGCAAGCGAAGCAAATGACCGCAGACACCAGGCTTCATGCAGACGACGACCTGCTAAAGACGGCTCCAAATCTTACCATCGCGTACTCAAAGAACACCACAGAGTACGACTTCCAAGCGTCGAGCCCGACAAGTGCACTCAAAAAGCACACAGTGCTCTACCAACAGAGCGCAAATTAAAGGAAAGACGCGCAACTTCATCAGCACCGAAACTGTACTCCAAGTCAGAAATTTCACAAAGCGGACCACCAAAAGCGCCCTCGAAAACTGCAGAACGCGCTAACCGCGCTAACCGCGTAGTCGCGATATTTCGAGCTAACAAGTGATTATCCCAGAACTTACCATATGCGCGTAAACACAGAGTACTTAAAAGCGCGGTATCCCTTTTTATTTCTCTACATCTATTGAAAAGTTAAAATACATTATTATAATAGAAGTGTGAAATTTGCAATTGTGAAAAACGCTGAAAACAATATATATACCATTATTATATTGCAACTGTGAAAATTCAAATTGTGAAGAAAAACATATCTTTATTGGGAAAAAACCAGCCGATTCTGAACTCGGCAAATAAGCCGCAAACAACTTATGTAGGTAAGGAGCCCTGGCATTTGCAGGCATTTGTTTAACACAAAATTCCATCTTAATCGGTTTGGCCGTTTAGGATGAATGGAGTCAAAAACACAAATGCAGATTATTTGTATATACATATGTATATGAAAATTATATGTGACACCTCCTCTTTTTCGTTGTCTTACGTGAACTTATTTTCATATGTAAGAAGACGATTGTGGAAGCATATTCCATAAAAAGCTAATTATGGGAGTGAAGAGTACTTAAATCCTACAGGGATCATTGAACTGATTAACTCATAGGCCCTTAGGTCTATTAGCACATAAACTTTGTTTGTACCTGAAATCTAGCAAGAATTTTCCAAGTGACGGGGAACAGATAGGTTTATAAAGTTAAACGTCATTTATCCTGAGCAGATCATTGATGAATATAAGAAACAATAAATGAGCTAGATGATTGTCTATTCTACGTGTTAATGTATGCACCGTTTTGCGCATCTATAATATGGGGCACAAAAGCTGAAAACAAGTCAAGGTAGCTATGGCGAATAATCCCCAAAGTGAAAATCCCTTTATATCGTTATCGGTCCTTAAACCAAAGAATAAAAAGTAGATTCAGTAGCGTTATAAGTGAAAGGTAGTAGAAACTACGAAAAGTTCACGGGAAAAGTCAATTGATCCAGAACAAAACTAAAAATATGCCATATAATGCATATAAGCAAGTTTCCAGATGGTGTAAAAAATCTACCACATTTGAGGTGATCATGTATAATATATGTTTTGGTTTAATCGTGTTGAATCTGAATTCAACTCTGATATAGATAAAACTAAACCAACATGTACGGACATCGTCATCCAAACGAGATTTGAGAACCCTAATTGATAAGGAACACGACTTCTGCACATAGTAGATGCTAAAATTATTCCAAAACATCATGATAACGACATTCTAGAAATGTTTGGACAATATTCAACATTTTTGAACCAGCCTCAAATAAAGAGATTGTTTCTGCAAACGTTGGCCCCGAGATTACAACCATTACGCACGAATCTATTTATACGAAATATAACCGGTATCGTACAAACCTCAGAGCTGAAGTAGTCAGACAAATAATAGAACTGCCAAACAAGTAAAAATAAGACCATCGAAAAGCCCCTACAACTATATATATACATATATATTTGGCGCTTTGTAACCGCTGAAGAGATTTTCGGCCGAGCTCCTCCTCCAAATTGTGGTTTTGCGTCTTGATGTTTTTTTACCAACAAATGAAGGGACCTACAGTTTATTCTAAGCCGCCTCCGAACAGCTGATGGATTTTTATGAGGAGCTTTATATCATGCCAGAAATACACTCGGAGGGCTTGACATTCCCTGCCGAGGGGCGACCGCAATTAGAAAAATTTATTTTCTATAATTTTTGATGTTGCTCCAACCTGGGCTCGAACCCAGGCCTTCCGAATGGCAGTATGCAATGCTAACTACTCGGCTATTGCGGCCGCCAAGCCACTATCACTAGTTCAAAAAAATCTGGCCCATCTGGGTAAAACCGATATAACTCAAACTCTAAGAAAAAGCCTTATTGAGGATCCCACGTTCTCGAAAGCGAACGGTAAATACGAATTTATGAGACTGCCGTTTCGTCTGAAAACGCTCTTTCTATATTTCCAAGGATGACCAATGACATCCTTTAACCACTGCTTGGAGAAGCATGCTACATTTATATTGATGACATCAAAATAATAGGAGGGGACAGCGACGAACATTTGAAGAATTGGGAACGTAATTTCAATATTGTAGAATGCGTGAGATAGATAGGGACAGTAATTAAAGATGTAATTTCGAAAACCGTAATGGCAACTCAGCTAGCTAAGCAGGAAATAGTTCATTCAGAACTTTTAAGTAAAGCATATTTTGCTAATGTTCTGCCAATCAAAAACTCACTACGAATCACTTGAGCACGCTGACCTCTCAATGATTATGAAAAGTTCGATCCTTCTACACATAGTTTCCCTTTCCAAAACTGGAGATACTATTATCTATATTATTATTCGTTCAACTATAAAAAATAACAGTCGAAATTACTTAGAATTTTCGAACCTTTTTACGTCACAATGGTGTTATCGGAAATTGCATTTTAATAGACATTATTCGTTCAACGAAATTAAATTAGATCTGAAATACCTGCATCAACTTCATTTAAGCAATGTGAATAGATTAGAACACATGTTGTCAGGAAATAGCATTTCAATTAGCACAAGTCTTGCAGTCATTCTTATTGCAATAATTCTACCATTCACCCTGTGTACCATACTCAGACCAAAAACCAAGAAATCAACAGGGTATCCATAAATTACAGTAAAACAATAAAATTTAATTAGCGGGACGCCGATGCTTAAGAGTAAGGGGAAGTTAGCACAGCATTGTACTTTTCATAAAAAATCCGTGTAGCTGAATTTAAGCAATGGAGTCTCAGGATAAGTTATTTCAATATTTCAACTGAATGAAATTAATTCTAACAATTAAACAATTAAGTAGTTTTCTCCTAATTCAACAACAGCAACAACCTCACATTTCACCAGCACTAACTTTAAACGCAATTCGCGTCGACGCAATATGAAGCCGTTCCCACCAAAATTGGTTACCTCTAAATTACATCAGTAGCATTATATAAATATATAAAAAAAATTGATTGTGAGCGAAAAATTCTATAAAAATAGATAGGCTGGAGGCTATAACTTACATTAATACATATATGATTTTAATAAGATGTTCAGCGCTTACAGAAAGGGTGTGTACATCAACTCAATAACAGTTATAGGAATTTATTAGTAAGGACTTCACTGGTGTTGCTCTAGATAGCGTTCTTGGGCCTGCAGACATCCCAGTAAAGCGAAATGTACAAACATTAATTTAATCAATTTAATTTTTCGGATGATAGTCCCAGTAGCATAAAAAACGTTAGGAGGGAATTTATATGTCATCGCACGGTGGTTGGTAAACTGGAGAATATAATTTTATGAGCAGATGTATAAATTGACTTCCTTCGCATTACCAAAGATAATTATGTACATACGAAACTTGTATTCCGTAAAAGCGCTCTAAAATTTCACAAAAATAATAACTCTTTTCATATTTAAAGGCATTTTGGAAAATGTTTTCTTGCAGGGAGCTTATTAAGTTATGATTAAAGCAATTTTTTAAGCTGTGCACTATAATTTATCGTTTTATTCCATAATTTTCTACTAATATGCAAATCGTAATTCTAATTAAATTTTTATACAACACGGTTTGGAATGGTTAAAGTAGTTATGAATCAACAGCAAGATCAGGAAACACTCCCGGCGAAGAGGTGGGTATGTTTCGTGTTTAATACAGAGTCGACAAAAGCAAAAATTATAGAGTGTTAATAGAAAACATAGGATGAATGGAGGGATTTCGTGTGAATGCGAAAACTTACGGAAATTGTAAAGTAAACATTAGCACATATACGCATATGTGGAGTTAACTAAAAATAAAAGGAACTAAGCATATGAAATTAGGAAATATTAAGAAATTATTATAGTTTAAAAAATGTAAAAACACGCTTTTAAGAAATATCGAACTAACAAGTTAAAAATAATTTTTAAAATAAGCTTTAAACCATAGAACAAAAAATACTATTATTATTCTGGATAATTTATTATTTATTTTAAAATTTATTTTTACTTTTTCCTTCTTTAAAAGATTGTTTTTTGATTTTTTATACTATATTACCGTCTACTTTTTAGTTAGCTCTTGATATGTGGTTACAATATTGATATCAAGTTGCTGTTTCTTATTAGTAATCTATATATAAATAAATAAATTTTTAGAAGTTGTAAAGGGATATTGGGAGAAGGCTAATGTGAAGCTTTCATGAGATTGGCGCAGTCGTTCCAGATATATGACCATTTTAGTGAACATTGTTCGCTACCCATACAATATTACCGTCTACTTTTTAGTTGGCTCTTGATATATGGTTACCATATTGATATCAAGTTTGCTCTTTCTTATTAGTAATCTATATATATATAAATAAAGTTTTAGGAGTTATAAAGGGATATAGGAGAAGGCTAATGTGAAGCTTTCATCAGATTGGCGCAGCCGTTCCAGAGACCACTTTAGTAACATTGTTCGTTACCCATACAAAAAATACTGTTACGATCTTCCTGATTAAACCTCCATGATTTCCCAAATCCTTCGAGTACGATCTCTGGATTGTTAAATAAAAATCGCCAACTTAATTTGAAGTTTCTTTATTTATAAAGAATTTATTTAATGTCCTTTTAATACTCAGTAATTCACAATTCAATTACAATTCACTTTACTATTTACAATCACTTGTATACAACATTCACAATGTACTGTTTTTATTACTTTACTGTAATGTAATCACCAACGCGTTTACTTTACGACTGATTACTTTTGCAGTCGTGTCTTGCCCTTATATACTTGTCTGCTGCTTGAAATGAAAGCCTGGAATAATCGAGTCGTTACGATAACGTCTCGTTTTACGCTTTATAACATGCCAGTTATCGGCCCCTCTTTCATCTGACATTCGCTTCGCATTTTCACCACAATACATTCAACGACAACAAATAAAGCATGTTTTTTATAGAGGTATAGAACTTTAAGTTGGCATTACTTTTCAAGATGGCGACCGATTTAACAGCTGTCAAGTGATTTATTCTCAGTTTGGTTTGGCAATTCATCATGAATAGACTCACGCCTGAACAACGCTTGCAACTAGTGCAATTTTATTTCGAAAATAATGATTCTGTGAAAAAGTATCGCGCACTACGTCCATTAGCGATGAAGACAACTTCTGGTTGAATGGCTACGTCAACAAACAAAACTGCCGCATTTGGAGTGAAGGTAATCCTCAAGTGTATGTTTAAACACCATTATATCCAGAAAAACTGACTGTTTGGTGCGCTTTATGGGCTGGTGGAATCATTGGTCCGTACTTTTTCAAAAACGATGGTGGCCAGAACGTTACAGTCAATGGTGATCGGTATAGAGCCATGATTACTAACTTTTTCATTCTTGAATTGAATAACCATGATGTCCGGGAGATGTGGTTTCAATAAGACGGCGCAACATGTCACACAGCTCGTGCCACAATAGATTTATTGAAAGACACGTCTGGTGACCGCCTAATTTCACGTTTTGGACCTGTGAATTGGCCTCCAAGATCTTTTGATTTAACACCGCTAGACTACTTTCTGTGGGGCTATGTAAAGTCATTGGTCTATGCGGATAAGCCACATACGCTTGACCATTTGAAAGACAACATTCGCCGTGTTATTGCCGATATACGGCCACAAATGTTGGAAAAAGTCATCGAAAGTTGGACGTCCAGATTGGCCTACATCCGCGCCAGCCGTGGCGGTCATATGCCAGAAATCATATTTAAAATGTAATGCCACAAGATTATCTTTCGGATAAATAAAATTCATGTCAATCGAATAATCCATCGTTGTTTTATTGCAACTTAAAGTTCTATACCTCTATAAAAAACACCCTTTAAATCAAATTTATGATAAGTAAAGTTGACAAGGAAAATTTTTAATTTTCATTATTATTTCTATAATTTATTTTTCTTCATTTAAAGTAATCCATGGTTTAATTTAAATAAAAGAATAATTTAATTTTCAATAAAAATTTGTCTTCCTTACATGTCTATTATATATATTAACTTAAATTTGAGAGTTATTCAAATTACTGAATACTCTTTCTAACTTAGAACACATTTAACGGGCTCGTCGACGATTTTGCAAATCACTAATGCGGAGTGTTAAGAAATCCACGGAAACCGAATAGGGACGAACAACTGATAACGACCTCTAGCGAGAGATGCACATAAACACTTCAGAAAATGAAAAAAATCTGATTATTATAATAAAAATTAAGAAATAACTTATATTTGAATGTGATATAATTCAAATTTAATGAAGATTCACAAATGAGTAATAATGCCGCAGTTTAATAGTTAATCTAGTTATTTAAACAATGTAATTGCTTATTAAACCCAAATTTTTAGTTTAAATATTTTTCGCTATTAATGTTTTGATATTTGTGAATGATTTTCTGATTGCAAGAACTTGTAAAAGTATTATGAGTATTTTAAATTGTACCTATTTTATGTTTTGCTAATATTTTTGAATGGAGAATGGACCATGTGTAGAAGTTCACGTAAGTGGGGAAAGTTTTTGAGTTTCATTCCCCTGGGGGGGGGGGGGGGGGGTCAGAAACGATTCATATGCATATGATTCAAGCAGCTCACGACTTCCGGTCTTAGACCAAGTATCCTTTGGGCAGCCAACAAATATCCGTTTGGAGGCGAGCTGTGAAGGTGAACCCGATTCGCCTGTGCGTAGGGTTAGGGGCCCACCACCTAAAAACTATACTTCAATGAAAAATCAACAAATGCCTTGGATGAGAGATCCCCCTTTTCAATGATGACGCCTACAAACGTTCGAAGGATCACGATTTGAGGGCATGCACCTGGGATGTCCGGTCCCTTAATTGGGAAGGTGCCAATGACCAGCGGACGAAAGCATGCCTGACGAATGGAAGCCAAGTGTGCTGTGCACAATCTAAAAAAGGGAGACCCCACGGTCTGCGCCAATTATCTTGGAATAAATCCCATTACACTGTGACACAAAATGAGGGTTCATCTCTCCGTAATTGATGAAACCGAATGGAGATGAAATTTTATCCCTCCCATATCAAAACCTCATACTGGGTTTTTGGCCTGTAGGTCTGGTTTAATTTTTAATTTTATTTGAAATTGGCAACCATGTGTATGAGAAAAGTTGATTAATACTTGATCAAATGAAGCGATTTTAGATGGGTTTTTTTGTATATCGCTATTTTTTGGATCGAGGAACTCATTTTGACATTAACTTTTACCTAAATCTTACGATAGGTGGCGCTGTCATACAATTTGTCTTATTTTTGATAGTTTTTCATGCAAAAATAGTATTAATATATGTAGTTTTTTTACCAATCACAATTTCTGTGAGTTTTGTGTCAGCTCTCCTGCAATACCACAGCAAAATAAATTCTAAAGATTTTGGTAGCGTAAAGCGTCTTATAAAATAAGTTTAAAATGAATAAATGTTTGCGAAAGTTAGCGCTTTATTGCTATGTTTGCGGTAAATTCAGCATAGCAACCAATCTGATTGTTATAAGTGTTAGTGCGAAAGAGTGGTATGAACATTATTTTGGGATGCCGGTTGTTCAAGGCGTAAATTGGGCTCCCAAAGATATATGTAGAACCTGCTACGACGACTTACGTCTCTGGGTTAAAGGAATAAAAAAATCGCTGAAGTTTGGTGTTACGATGATTTGGACTGATCCAGGTCAGTTTATTTTATTTAATGTGTTGAATCTATGTACTCATTCAGAATGGTTGTGCATTCAGGTGAGCATAGTGAAGAGAGTTGTTATGTGTGTTTGAATGATGTAAATGGAAAAACTAAAAGATCGCGAAGATCAATGAAATATATTGGAACAGATTATGTAAGCCTGCCATTATCGCATTCAGATGCTATTCCTGTACCACGGCCACCAAGCCCTACTACGATTTCTATATGGACTGCGAACTTGCAAAACCAGTTGCAGGATCCTGATTATGAAATATCTGAAGCTTCCAAAAATATGATACCAATATCTCAAAATTGGATGGATGACGTGGTAAAACATGTCAATTTATCAAAACGTGATGCAGACTATATAGCACATAAGTTAAAACAAAATAATTTATTGACACCTGATGTTAAAGTTACTGGTTGCCGTCATCGCCAAGCCAAATTTCAGCCATTTTTCTCTGCCAATGAAGAAAACACCTTCGTTTACTGTAACGATATTGCAGAAATGGGTATGACTTATATTCCCCACGAATGGAGGTCATTTATTGATTCATCCAAAACTAGTATGAAAGCAGTTTTGCTGTACTACAACAACAAGAAACCTAGCGTTCCGATAGCATACAATTTGAACACTAAAGAAACGTACGAATCTGTGATGCATCTACTAGAAGCAATAAACTATGAAAGCCATAAATGGCGTATATGTTGCGATTTGAAAATGGTAGCTCTGCTTTGTGGATTACAAGGTGGATATACCGAAGAATATGTGTTTTATATGCTTGTGGAATACACGTTATACAGGGAACCAATACCAAAAACATGACTGGGAGAACAGAGAAGATTTAGTTGTTGGATCAGATAATGTAATACACACGTCCCTTGTTCCAATTGAAAAAGTGTTGCTACCTCTACTACATATTGGGTACTTTTAAAAATTTTGTAAAAGCGCTTCCTGCAGATGGACCAGCTTTTATTACACTAAGGTCAATATTTCCACGACTTAGTGCAAGCAAAGTAAAAGAAGGTATTTTATATTTACATATAAAGTAAGATTTTTTAAGATTTATGTAATTGCTATATCGTTTTACAGGTATGTTTAATGGTCCAGACATAAGAAAATTGATAAAAAATAGTAAGTTTGATAACTCTCTAAATAAAAATGAGCTAAATGCCTGGAATGCCATAAAAGACGTAATAGTTAATGTTCTCGGTAAACATCGTGCCACGAACATCAGAGAAAAAGTAGATCACCTCATGAATATGTTTGAGAAGTTCGGTGTACATATGAGTTTGAAGGTACATTTTCTCCATCACCATATAGATTGGTTTGAACACCAATACGCAACGGAATCGGATGAACAAGGCGAACGTTTTCACCAGGTCGCTTTAACAATGGAGACACGCTATAGGGGGAAAAAACTACTACCAATGTTAGCAGATCTATGCTGGTGGCTAACGAGAAATGAAGAAGACAATACCGACGAGGAAGAGGAGGGTGTAAACTTACCGCCTTCAAAAAGATTCAAGTTTTAGTTTTTAAGCACCGTTATTTTTGTAAGCTTTTTATGGCATATTTTTTCAAAATGTCAGAAAATAATTTAATTCTTAACAGAAATATTACTTTGAACGTATACTTAATTTTTTATTTAAAACTTTTCACGCCTTCATATGTGTATATGTATACTATTTATCATCTTTTTTGTGTGCCAAATATAGTGTAATGTTCCTTTCTATATGTATCATATACGATCATTTCTACAATAAAACTAAAAATATTTTTTTTCATGAAAAATAAGACAAATTGTATGACAGCGCCACCTATCGTAAGATTTAGGTAAAAGTTAATGTCAAAAATGAGTTCCTCGATCCAAAAAAAAGCGATATACAGAAAAACCCATCTAAAATTGCTTCATTTGATAAAGTTTTAATCAACTTTTCTCATACACAGAGTCGCCAACTTTAAATAAAAATAAAAATGAAACCAGACCTATAGGCCAAAAACCCGGTACGAGGTTTTGATGTGGAGGGATAAAGTTTCATCTCCAATTGGTTTCATCAATTACGTAGAATCTTGTTGCACAGTGTTATTATCGCATATAAGGTCCTATCTAGTGTATTGTGTGAAAGACTAAAGCCCACGTCCACAAACTGATTGGACCTTATCAGTGTGGCTTTAGACCTGGCAAATCCACCATTTACCAAATATTCACCATGCGCCAAATCTTGGAAAGACCCGAGAGAAATGAATCGATACATACCACCTTTTTATCGATTTTAAAGCTGCCGTCGACAGCACGATAAGGAAATGCCTCTACGGCGCTTTGTCTGAATTTGATATCCCCAGGAAATTCATACCTCTCCGAGCCATTCGATACCAAACGAGGTTTCAGACAACGAGACTCTTTATCGTGTGATTATTTTAATTTGATGCTTGAGAAAATAATACGAGCTGCAGAGCCAAACAGACCAGGCACAATATTCTACAAGAGTGTGCAATTGTTGGCGTATGCCGATGATATTGATATAATTGGTCATAACACCCGCACCGTAAGTTCTGCGTTCTCCAGATTAGACAACGAAGCGAAACGAATGGGTGTGGTAGTGAACGAGGGCAAGACGAAATATATCCTGTCATCAAATAAACAGTCATCGTATTCAGGACTTTGCTTATACGTCACTGTTGACAGTCATTACTTCGAAGTCATAGATAATTTCATCTATCTAGGAACCAGCATTAGCAACACCAACAATGTCAGCCTTGAAATCAAACGCAGAATCACTCTTGCCAAAAGGTGTTACTTTGGACTGAGTAGACAGTTCAAAAGTAAAGTCCTCTCTCGACGAACAAAACCAAGCTCTAATAGTCGCTATCATTCCCGTCCTGACATATGGTGCAGAAGCCTGGACGATGTCGACAGCCAATGAGTCGGCTTTAGGAGCTTTCGAGAGAAAAGTTTTGCGGAAGACTTATAGTCCTTTGCGCGTTGGCGACGGCGAATAGCTCAGACGAACGAAACGGAACGATGAGCTGTGCGGGCTATTCGATGACATTGACATAGTTCAGCGAATCAAGAGACAGCGGCTACGCTAGCTAGGTGCTGTCTTCCGTATTGATGAAACAGAGACTAGTCCAAGATTCTGAAGGTACTAGTTTCTGACTAACGTTTTGGGTCATTGATTGAGAAAGTTTTGTACATAGAAAATTCTTCTTGATGATTTGTAAAGCAAACGGCAGAACTGAAAAAAGGGTTCAAGATTTAGCTTGATCTAACATATTTAGAACTTTTGGTTTAAGATTTTCACTCTTTCTTTAGTAGAAATCAGATTCAATAAATACAAAGGTTTTGTAAAAAAAAGAGTTATAATACTATTATTTTATCACATAACTCTTAGCTTAATATAAATAAAATATAAAAATAAAATAACAAATATTTATATAACAATGACTGTGTGGTGTGTGTTCCCAGATGGCACTGAGGTGCATTTACAGAGAAAAAAGAAAAAAGCCGAAAAGCTCGCACGAAAAATAACAAATGGGCAGGTTCAGAAGAATTGCCGGACGTGCTTCATTGAAAAATATTGTATTTTCTTTGATGATTAGAGCCTGGGTGTGCTCTTGAAATCCACATGAAAAGAGACCTCACAGTTTAATAAGTCTTCTGAATAGCGCATATAAGATTCTATCTAGTGTATTGTGTGAAATACTACCACCCACCGTCAATGAACTGATTCGACCTAACCAATAAGGATTTTGAGCGTTATAAAAGGGTCGATACAATTTTGTGGATGTCTAAGCTGACGATGAGCAATACCAAAAACGCCTTTAGATTTTGAAAAGACCTCGCTGAACCATTCGAAACTGAAAAAAGGGTTTAAAACAGGGTGGCTCCTCGCTGTGTAACTTCTTCGTCCTAATTCTGGAGAGTACGGGCTGCAGAACTGAAAAAAGAAGGTAAAATTTAATGTAAGGAAGTTAATGAAAAAGTAAGGTCAACTTTCAACCAACAAAGACCAAACTCTCTAAGTTGATTGTAATTCATGTCCTGGCATTGGTACAGAATCATGGATAATGACAATATTATTAGGGGCTTTCCCAAGTTCAGCGAATAAAGAGCCAGTAGTTACGCTGGCGTTCACTCCACTGGGAAACGAAAAAGCCATAGCCTCCATATTTGAACTCATGTCGAGTTCAAGTAAGAAAGGTATTTATGAAGTAAAAACTCTACTGCAGTCAAAAATTGTATACAGTATTTTTTTATCTGAATCTATTTAATTATTAAAAAATTTTATAATCTTAATAACCAGTGAATTGCAGCTTTAATTCATTTGCAGTAATGGACGGAAAGTAAAATATTGCTCTTCAGATTCTTTCTTTTGGCTTGTTGGGCAGAATAAAAAGTTCGTTTAGGAATTCTGATAATTTTACAATTCGACTTGAAAATTTTCCAGGTATTTCCCACTTTTGCGTTTACTATTCCTTTTTTCAAGATCCCTAAGTATATTATCGTTATGTATATACCACGGTGCACCTTTGAGGTTATGTAGCGTTTTTGGATGAAATCGCTTTAGTTTATAATTACTAATTGCCCAAACATAACTCCATAATGATGTTCCATACACCCATATTGAATTAATGACAGTATTGTTTAAAGGCTTTTGCGATCCAACCTTTTTTTGTTTTAAATATGGCTCTTCCTATGTATAGGGTTTTCCAATAAGAGTGATATGACTTCTTTAAAAAAATACACTTATAGTCAAGGAAATTCAAATGTTTTTTATTCAATGTGAAGTAAAATCGATACAACTAAGTTCTGAATATAACATCGTTCGAATGGCCTACACAACTTCTTTTGCGTGATTGAATGCGATTAACCCAATTTTTTTTAAGGAAATCGTCTTCTCCGATGAGGCTCTCTTTCATCTGAGTGATGCGGTAAATAAACAAAACTGTCTGGTGCGAAGAAAATCCACAAATTATTCATATTACGTTCATCTAAATTGACAGTTTGGTGTGGTTTTTGGTCTGGTGAAATCATCGGTCCTTACTTCTTTCGAAATGAAGCTGGTAGCACCCTTGCTGTCAAAGGAGATTACTATGGCCACAATTGGATGAAGTAGCTACGTGTCACGCAGCACGTGCAACAACCGAATTATTGGGAGAAAGGTTTGGAGATTCGATTATTTCAAGAAATTGTGACATTTAACGGCCTTCAAGAAGTTGTGATTTAACACCATTAGATTACTTCTTGTGGGGTTATTGGAGTCATCGGTACTTAACTTCACTTGCTTGAGAGCTCGTTGCGTAAAAATTTGAGTTTCGTTTAAGAAGGGAAAGAAAAGGCGAGCGAGGGTCGTCAAATGTTATCTAAAGTTTTGGCACAGAGTTTTATTAACGTTATTTAAAAGGAAATTCAGTTTTTTATAATTTTACCCTGAAATATCATCTCCTCAAATTACAAAAGATGGAATTGTCTGAAGTGTAGTGCTTTTCAGTCGAATGAAACGCGATATCAATCAATAAACTCCCAGCTCCAGGATTTCTGAGATGAATTTGCATATGTGGAAGAAATTGAATCAACTTATCAAACCTAACGAGCTGTTTGTATATCACATTGTCACATTAAGCCTATTTGATGACTTAGATGTGTCTTTTCGCGATCAGGTCCCCCCTATGTCCCACCCACCAAGAAGCGATTTTAAAACTTTGTGGCAGAAGAGTTTAAGAGTTAAAGTCTTAATATTCCAATATTAGCTAGTTGGTGATAAAGGAAGCGAAGAATACGAAAGCAGTTTAATAATGTATACAAGAGAAGCGAGAAGAAAGCAAAACTGTAACGCACTCTAAAGTTATGGCAAAAAAAATTAATGCATAAGACATATAGCTACGTCGGTGAGCTAAGATATTAATTAAATTTTTTTTTTAGTTTAAAATAAGCAACTAATAATTTTTTCTTGCAAGAGCAAGTAGTTTTAATACGAATGAGTTTTCATAGTAAAAAAAGGATTCTCCAAGACAAGAAATTTGAAAGGTGCTATTGTTAGTGAAAGTAAATCTACACTGCCATTAAGAAATAAATCAAAGGCTGCACTACTTGTCTTTTAAACAATTCTATCATTGATCTGCGCGATTATTATTGCAAATGAATAAACATTGACTCCACGGTTCTTATGAAAAAGTGAACTGTGGACTATATATATATATATATATATATATATAGTGCAAAAGATATATATATATATATATATATTATATTATAATATACACTTTCAATAACAAGTGGTTTTTTGGTGTTTATATTTAATATATGATATGCAAAAATTTAAATTGTTCTTAAGGTTTTTTAATTCATATACTTTGTATATAGAGATATCAGGAAAAACGATATGCGTCAACCTCTCTAATATACCAACAAGTATCTTTAAATTATGAATTTTTGTATAACTTAATTCTACATTTTTCGCTTATAATAATTACCTTCTTTGTGTTTTTTTTGTCAACAACTTTGAATATCCAGAGCTTCAATTTGGTTTTCTTTTCATCACATCTCAAATGTTTTCTCTTTCTATAATATGTTCGCCCTTTGTACTGTTTGTCAATGCGAATGTGTATTTCAGCTTTTCGGACGTATAGTTTCTGATTAGGTATACCATTCGCTTGTGGCGAAAACTCAACAAGTCGGTGTTGCTTATACATTTCGCCTGCAAATAAAAATTCCTTTACGTATAAGCGAAATTTGCAATGATTAATATGTTGTTATATATTAGAATTTTAATTTGTGTGGCATGCAATAAAAATAATTTGACCATACCTCTACAGATAACACTAAAAGCAATAAACCAAACGCGCCGAGTTTTAGCCATATTCTTCTTTAGAACAATTAAAAATGAAAGTAATCGGGTGCACTATTTGGTTTTACGGGAGCATTTCGGATCTATATTATGTCAAATAGTTTCGCTGAAAATAAATATTTCTATCGAATTAAATAATCGAATAAAATTAACATAATCGTCGAAAACATAAATTTCTTCACATAGATATGATTTCAATTTTAGATTTACATTTTCTCCATTCATGTAGGTACTCATAAGTAAAAAAATATAAAAGTTGGTTTTCCACCAAGCTTACTTTATTTTTAATATTTTAACAAAGAAAGGTGCTGCTTGTTGAATTTTTTATAATATTTTAAAATTAAATATTAGTGCAAATGTTATTTATTGTTAATTTTTACGACACATTGATGTTATGCATGAATGGTAATTTAGGTGGGATTGAGTTTACTCATTTAACTTAACTCAATATTAATATTTCGTTCGATACCCATTCATTACTCAACTGCTGAACAATTCGAGCAGCAGAAAAAAATTTCTAATTTGTTTGTCGATATATTTTTTAGGATTTCAATGATTTTTCATTTTGGGTAAATATATTTAAAATTATAGTATAAAGTGTTGTGAAAAACGTCGAAATATTTGTTCAAAATCATGGAAATGGTCGAGCACGAATTTGTTTGAACAATTAGCAATGAACGAGATTTTTGCGTTCCCACGAATGTTGCGGAAATTTCGCGCAAAATGTGCTAATTTTAAAACCTTCAAGTGATAAATATAAACTATTTAATTTGGAAGAGAAGTTCTGAATCACTACTAGCTTTCTTCGCTCGCATGTCACTCAGAAAAATACTATTGATTCTTCCTTTTGATTTTCTGTTTCTAATTCATCTGGACCAGCATTTGGGTTTTTATCGAGATGGCTAGTGTGAAAGAGTGTTCAGCGAGTCGTTAAAATTTAGTACATGTTTTAAGAGAGGAGAATGTTCATGATTTTTTTTTTCTGTTTCTAATTTATGTGGACCAGTATGTGGGTTTTTATCGAGATGGCTAGTGTGAAAGAGTGTTCAGCGTGTCGTTAAAATTTAGTACATGTTTTAAGACAGGAGAAAGTTCATGATTTTAGATATGCCGGATTTAGTCCTGCGGCCGTGCTCTCGTCATCATAACTGAGATTTACTGCATTACACAAGTAATGTATTCCCGTAATCCCGAGCAGATTAGAACGATTCTTAACAATATTTGGTAGGATTAATGGGTGTGTACTTTTCCTGATAGTTGTGATGATTCTAAATATAGTCAGAAAGCTACAATGGAAATAAAAAACATCTCTTCCGATACGTACGAAGAAATGCTACAAGAAGGAGGGACGAATGAACATATATCGGATGTATCTCGAAGAACGTTCTTAAAAATGAATCTTTCAGAAGTCTTCCAAAATAATTATTTGAGATAGATTTTTACAGGAAGGTATTAATAAGGAATTTTATTTAATTAGCGAATTAGCGATGTCAGACTTCTCAGATTTGCACGTAGAGGAACTCCTCAGGCGGATATGCTGTCACCACTTTTCTGGTCACTCGTAGCAAGAAAAATTCTGAAAAAACTTGATGGAAAGGCACCTAAGCTGATTGCTTGTTTAGACAAAATAGCTTTACTAGTGACGAGAAAGTTTCTAGAAACCGTTAATGAGAACGAGGTAAGTCATACACCGATGGGCGACATTAGCTAGCTTAGAGGTAAATGGCAACAAAATGGTACTTTTCACAGGGAGCTAAAAGATCCCAGTGTGGAAACACCGGAGTTTTAACGTGGAGAAGCTGACAACAACTAAGGAGTACCAAGTACTTGAGAATAAATTTGAACAGCAACTGATATGATAAAAAAAGACAGATATGCTCCTTACGCATATGTAATGATGCTATGCTCTACTTTGATGCTATCGCTTGTTATCATGCATTGGTGTATTTAAACCAATCTTTGTGTAAGATTGTTGAATTTTCTAAAACAACCTTCTGGCATAGCTCGATAAGCAAGGGAATGGTGGATACAAATAGACAACATACCCTCAGGCTTTATCTGAGAAAGAACGTTTCAAGCCATATTCAAAGATAGTGGATGATGCATGCTAACGAATCAGTATAAGAAATACGTAAGCCGCAAAAACCGATACATAAAGAAAATTTCTGAAAAGGCTAACGGCCTGCAAAACCACCAATATCATGTGCAATCATTGGTAACAGTAACACATGTAGCAAGTGCAGGGAGGAAGGCATCATAAACTCCTAAAGATTAAATCCATAATCCGTAATACAACCATGCGCACTATCAGCATTGACATTTTGCTTTGTGTGTTCATTCTGTGTTGTATTGTGAATCACTCATATTACAAATAAAATTTCTTCCTTTCTGGATTGGACTTCGAAGGGATCACACGTCTTTTAAATATATACCGCATCTTCTATAATTGGTGGCCCACGTAAATTAGTAATATCATTTAAATTTTTTTTTACAAAATGAATGATAGTCTGGCAGTAACAGATGGCGGCAGTGGTGCGGAATTTATTCCGACACAAAATTTTCTGCCTCGACTTCCGCTGCACATGATGTCGGAAGATAATATCGAGGCTTATTTTTATTCATTAGAATTTTGGTTCGAGGCTTCGCGCGTTTTCTCCAACTCTGCGAAGTTTAACATAGTTCTGGCAAGCGAGCCACCGGCGAAATTTATAGAGATGCGTACATTCATTAAATGTGCACCTGTTACGGACAAGTTCAATTATATTCGCCGAAAACTGGATAATTTCGTGGAGAGTCAGCAACGTCGCCTTCAACGTGTTTTGAAGGAACTTTCCTTGGGAGATCGTAGGCCCAGTGATTTGTATAACGAAATGCGTCGAACTGTAGGTCCCGCCCTTAGCGAAAGTATCCTATATGACCTTTGGGTAAACCGTTTACCTGTCTATGCATAAGCAGCTATTATTACAACGAACGTTCCGATTAATGACAAAATTAACAATCTATCTATCATGGAATGCTTATCGCTGAAGGATGATAAAAATATTTGAGAGGTTAGCTCCGGAGTACAACTTCCAAGTGAAATAGCAAACCTGAGAGCAGAAATTGCTGCTCTTTCAAAAGCAACACGACGGGAAGGCTCTACAGCAGATCTGCATCTCACAGTCGACAAGTTCAAAGTACAAGTTCATTTTGTTGGTATAACTCCAAATTCGGCACAAAAGCAACATTCCTGTACATTCACTCCACCATAATCATCAATCAATCGTCTATAGGCCAGCTCGGCTAATTCAATATCAGAGCTCAGCAAACACTTTGATATGCAGAAAAGTAATCGCCTTCGCATCTATGACGCATCAGCCAAAATAAGTTTTTTGGTTGACTCCGGGGCACACGTATCAGTCATACCTAAATCGACCAAATTAGCTCGAGTTCGCCTATCTTCCATATGTTTGTTTGCCGCAAATGGCTCCACCACTAAAATGTATGGTTAAGTCAAACTTAAACTTAACTTAAACCTACGTCGTGAGTTTCTATGGACTTTCATAATCGCCGACGTTTCGCAAAGCATACTTGGTGCTATTTCCTACCCCATCATGGTTTGGTCGTTGACTTGCATGGACAGCGCCTTGTGGATCGCACTACTTTGTTAACAACGCCGTACTCGATTATAAAACATACTTTTATGAGCATTTCTTCAATTAATTATTCGCAAAACTTTCGTAATATTTTAAAAGAGTATTCGGAGATCACCTGCCCATTACGACAAGGAATACATCATATTTCTACCAATGCAGACGTGCAGAATTCGTACTTCTAGTAAAGCTTGGCATTTGTCGTACTTCGAACAGCAGCTGGGCTAGTTCCCTACATTTTTGCATAAAGCTGATGATCTAAGATTTTTCGGCAAATTTAGCAGACAAAGTCATATGTTCTAAAATATACCTTCAAAGGAGTTTCATCAGATGCCAATACATCCAGACAACATATGTAGAACCGCGATTACCACTCCGTTTGGCCTTTTTGAGTACACTCACATGACGTTTGGGTTGAGTAATGCTGCTCAATCATTTCAGCGTCTAATAAATGAAGTGCTGCGAGAGATAGATTTTACATTTACTTATTTAGGCGACACTTGTTTTGCGTCGAAATCTATCAGGGAGCACAAACAACATCTTCGTATTTTGTTCAAACGCTTAATAGTTTACAGTCTAAAAATTAATGTCGCTAAATCGCAATTTGGAGTGGATAGCCTAGAGTTTTTGGGTCACTCTATGTCAAAAGGTGGCATTCGCCATCACCGCCGCGTTGAAGCGCTGTTGAGCATAAAACTTCCCAAAGACGCAAAAGAGCTTAAACGTTTTTTAGCAATGCTTAAATTTTGCCGCAGATTGTTTCCAAATGCCAAAAAGTTACAAGCACCACAAGATTATGCCGGGCAACAAGAAAAATGATAACACTCAGCTCTGTTGGACCGAAACTGCTAAGCAGAATTTTGAGGCTTCAAAATCTCAGGTGATAAATTGCGCGATATTAGTTCATTAGCTGAATTATCCTTGTGGGTAGATGCTTCCGACTTTCAGCTGGAGCAGTTTGCAATCAGATCGTCAACGGAAAACTTCAACCTCTTGTATGTATTCTTTTCAAGGAAATTCACATCAGCTGAGTCGCGATATAGCACTTACGACCGTTAGTTGACCGCTATATATTTTGCTATTCGTAATTTGCGCTATTTGCTGGAAGGTCGTAAGTGCCATATTTACACGGATCACAAGCCATTAGTATTCGCTTTTCGACAACAGCTGCATAAAGCTTCGGGTCGCCAGGTTAGACAACTAGATTCTTTATCGCAAATCACAACTGATATTCGGCAAGTTAAAGGCAAAGACAAGGAAACGACGAGGAGTTGCAGGCTTACTTAAACGGTAACATTTGACCCTCACTTAATTTAAAGTATTTTATATTATCTTACAAATCGAAAAATATTGTTTGTGACATATCGACAGGTTGTAAGGCCGGGTAAGTCACGCGGTAGTAGGTCTTTTGAATTGAATAGAAAGATGGTACCGAACACTTAAGGCAGCTATTCCTTGTCATAAGGTAGAGCAGTGGACAACTTATTTGCTTTTCGTCTTATTGGTCTCCGTTTGGTATACAAGGATGACATTGGCTGTACACTAGCAGAAATAGTGTAGGGAACTTCACTAGTGCGACTACCTTCAGACCCTTACATTGAACATTCTAGAATATCCAACGAGACAAAAATGGTACAGAAATTACGCCGTATCATAGGTGAACTGCGGCCGGTGACCCCTAGTTGGCATACAAATCAAAACACTTTCGTCTACAGCGATCTTAAATCCTGCGCCCATATCTTCATTCGCGGCGACACCATCAAACCGTCATTATCAGCACTGTATAATGGACCGTACAAAGTTTTAAATCATTCGGGGAAATACTTAGAAATTAATATTAATGCCAAAAAAGTAAAAGTCTCCATCGATCGTCTGAAGCCAGCCTCTATAGCGCGTTCTACGACTCTCTAGGAAGATGCTACTGTGGCAGCATCATAAACTTCTAAATTTTCTAATTCCGTAATACAACCATGCGCACTATCAGTTTTGACAATTTGCTTTGTGTATTCTTTCTGTGTTGTATTGTAAATCTTTCATACTAAAAATAAAATTTCTTCCTTCCACCAGATCAAATTGCACCAACAGATCTATGTAAGGCGCAATAGCCAGGGAGTATAAGTTAACATTACCTTCAAAATACGTACAACGGATAAATATTTATTTAATAATCTTTAATAACTGTGTGCATATATTCGAAAAGGAGACGTTCTAAACGTTTGTTTACGAAAAAATCATTCACACTCCGCAAGAGATGGATGGCGTAGGAGTCGCTGATGGACACATCATTTAACGGAATATAGAGGGAGGAAAACAAGATTTTAATTTAAAAGCCACTGTTTGTTATGTGGCTAAATCGTGTGAAAAAATTTAGCTTAAGCTTTAGTGCCTTTAGGACAATCAAAAAAGTTATTTGTGTAGCGGTATTTGATGGTAAAATATGGAGTAGGCCACGAACGAAAAAAATCTATATATATAAAAATCAATGCAAATTTTGATGAACGCATATAACTTGAGAACCACCAGATCAAATTGTACCAAATTTTCTGGAGTTATAAAGGGATATTAGGAGAAGGTTAATGTGTAGGTTTTCATGAGACTGGTGCAGCCGTTCCAGAGATGTGACCATTTTAGTGAATATTGGTCGCTACCCATACAAAATACATGCAACAACAACTAATACATGTAAAATTCCAAAATACACATACATTACGCTGTATGCGGTATTGAAAAAGAAAGAGAAAGAGTAAAAATATGAAATGAAAATAAATTTAAAAATATAACTAAAATAAATTAATAAAAAAATTTTAAATCAATTTTTTTCGTTTCGTTTTCCAAAAAAAAAATTCAAATTCAAAATTTCAGTTAGATTTTCTTGTTTTTCTTTTATAGGTGTAGCAAAGCACGCTGGGGTTTACTAGTTACTTATATATTTTAATTATTTGCCTATCAGGGTGGCAAAATTGGAATTTCGCTGGCTTGGAACTTGGGTTACTGTTCCTGGTGACAGTTGTGTAGGGATTCTGATATGTTGACCAAAATTCCACTGACTTTTCTTTTATACACAGTTCCACAGTTTTACGTATGTCTGAACTGACACACACATTAAAGCTTTCGCTCGGTGAATTGCAAGTTTGTTTAGCTTTTTCATCTGCTTAATCATTCACAGATATCCCGCAGTGACCAGAGATATACATTATTTTTAACTTTCACATTTGACCAATTAATTTATACTTTATCTAACCAGAGGCTCCCCGGTATTTGGACTTAGTGCTTGAATAGTTGACTTGCTATCAGAGGAGATAACATATTTTCCTTGCAACACAGCTTTATTTTCTGTGGCGAGGTTATTTGGAAAAGCTTCTGCAGTAAAAAAGAGCAAAATTGTAGAAATAGTCCAGTTTTAATTACATCGCTGCCATCGGATTCAACTGCAAATAAGATAATGCCACCGGTTTTAGAAGCTTCAGTGAAGACAAATTTCCATCCCTGCGTTTTCAAGCTTTTTGATATACCAGATCGGAAGTGTGTTATTTTGAGTAGTCAAATACAAATGCTATAAGTGACGTTGTGTGGAGGCTCCAAAGTGGGAATTTCGATGTTTCGATTAAAGTTGGTTTTATTGGTAAATCCAAGGCTGCTTTTCGCACACGTATGAATGTAGGTGGCCCGTAGTCGATAAAAGGTAGTATTAAGGACTTATTAGTGAGCTCAATTAGAATATTTTGGTTACAATTACTATGTTCAGAAGCAATATATTGTACAATGTTTAGGCTATTGCTCAGTTTTTGTTTAGATATAAACAATGTTCCTTTTGTCTGATATAATTTCTAGGATTTTTAAACAAGAGATAATTTATATATGTTCTTTACTATATGATAATTTAGAAATAGCACAATTTGTCTTTTTACATATAATTCAAGTTTTACGTTTTTTCATAGGATAAATTAGCTCCAGAGCTCTTAGCTCAATTGGAAATTTCGTTAAGTATGTTGAAGAAAGTACATTTAGTATAGTTATGCAATTTTTTTTTTGTAGAAAATATTAGAACATCGTCTGGATAAACTGGATGATCAACTTTGTAGTTGTGAATGGTTTTACTAGCTTCATCGATAGCTATCATAAAAAACAACACAATCGATATATGTTAACATTGGGCTATACCCTTTGAAAAATGCACCCTCTCGAAGTATTTATTATTATTTTTTAACTTGATTGTTTAAGAAACTTTCAAAGTTAAATATTTTGCGTGCTGCTTTTATTTTCTAAGCATCGCAATGGTGGAGTTCAACCAAGGAACAGTTGCCTTATTAGTGAGACTTCTGATTGCGGAATATAAAAATGAGCCGATGAGCAAAATATATTTTTTTTAATTTCGCTGCTTCCTTATTAATATTTTGTGACGCAGGAATTTCTGAACAAATTGAATTGGAGCCAGTTTGCTTTGTCAGTGACAAAATGTGGGATTTTTTTAATCTATAACTGTAGTTACAATAGGAAATTATTGCTTCCGTGAAGATACTTTCAGGTTTTCCATGAACATTTAGGCGCTACGGTTGCTGAGAAAAAAGTTCTTTACTTTCCAGTGGCCGAACCCCAGAAGGGATTCATGAATTTAATAACCTAATAATATCATTGGAGTGAAAATGTTTTTAATGATGGCCAGAATTTCACTAGAGTTAAAGACTGAATTAAGAGGGATGTACATCGATATGACAGTGATTTAAACCTATGTCTTTTTGTTCACTGCCATTCCCTCCGGTGGCGTTGTTCTTGTATGTTTGCAGAACAGAAGTTTGAAGTTTTCCTTTTTTTTTAACTTTGCCGCATAGATTCCTGGAAGATTATTAACTGCAAGAAATCTTTCAGTTGTAGTTCTTGTTTGTGTAAAATGGAAAATATTTCATTATGAAACTCTGAAACAACGAAAGGCATGAGATAAAAAGGTTTGTATTTATTAATAGAACTACAAATTTAAGGTCAGGTTTTTTGGCAGCAGTTGACGGAAAGTGAGATCAATATTAATCACTGTTTTTTTCTTTACCAAGCAAATAACAGATCAATTCTAGCTATAAATTTTCTGGAACGAATTTATATAAAGAAAGAATATATGAAAATAAGGTTGACGTATCAAATTAACACACGATTACAACTCTCAATTTGGAACTAGAACGAAAGGCACCTGATTGAAAAAAAAGAGCTTCTTACTAGCAATGACAGTCGGAGACTGAAAATTAAAAATATTTCAAGATAAATAAGAGACATTTAATGGTATAACGGCTACTGAGAAAAGGTTAAAAATAGTGAGTACGATTAAGAGAGTGATTAATACGAATGTATGCAAACAATTAACACCCAATGAGCATTTCGGTGAAATTTTTACTAAAAATACAAAATTTTTGAGTTAAAGTTAGTTAAAAGCGTATATAAAAGAAAAAAAATTTTAATTGAAAAAAAAATTTTAAAAACAAAATTATTAATGGTAACTACATACGCTAAGCCACAAAAAATAAAAACATAATAATCTGTAAGTACGAAACATCACCACTAACAAGAGCACAACAAGAGCATCAGAATCTGCCAGCAAGCTCATCACCGGAAGGAACGCCCTCACAAACACTCCATGCAGCTTGAACTCATTCTGAAGTCTTTCGACAGGAACACAAGTACATTCCCATGACGGAGTAGCAGGCATTTAACCCTACTCAAAGAAAAAAAATACTTAAATACTTTCATACATACGAAGTTTTATTTTGCGGTAAAAAAAAACAAGAAAGAAAAGCTGTTTTCGGTCATGCCGAAAACTTTATACTTGTCATGAACATATCAAATTTATTGCAAATTCTAAAATTCTATTTCGATAATTTTCAGTGCCAATATAAACTTGTGTACGACTGTCACGACTGTCTTAGCTTATGGAATAGGGAAGTTTTTATGAGTGATCGCATTAATAACTTGCGAATATGAATGAATAATGGATTATTGAGAAGGTAACAAAATTATTGACTCTGAATGGCTTGCTATTATTTTTAATTAATTGTACATAGGTACATATGTTTACATACATGGAGTACATATCTCTGCAAACAACGGAGAATACAGTAATCCAAAACCAACCATAATTCATACAAAAAATATGGTCCAATTAGCATCGTGATGTCCTAGGGCTGGTACATATAATCAATAACTGGCTCAGTTTCATTTCCTCACATTTTCTGTATACGAGTATGAAACTTATTGTAAATTCGTTTAGTGATTGCGATCGGTAAAACAAGAATAATGGACGCACTAAACTGGTATAAGTTGTTTCAATAGTAAATTAAATTACATTCTAAATTCATTAAATAATATAGTTGATTATATTACGTACATAGCTTCATTTAAGTACAAGATTTATTTGAATTTAATTTTATATATAAATCAATCATCCCAAAAATCTTTCATAAATATATTCTCCATCATTCAACAGATATCTACTGTGTATGTATGTATGTAAATACTATGTATCTATTTGCGAACAGATATACATCCGCCGAAAAAGCCGTGGTAAGAATTGCGTACTACCATTTGGAAGGTCCAGGGTTCGAGTTTAGGTTCGATAAACATCCAAAATTATAGAAACTAAATTTTTCTAAATGCGGCCGCCTCTCAGCAGGGAATGTCGAGCCCTCCGAGTGTATTTCTGACATGAAATAAAACCTCCCCATAAAAATCCATCGACCTCTCGGAAGCGGCTTAGATTAAGCAGTAGGTCTCTCCATTTGTTGATAAAAATATCAAAGCGCAAATCCACAAATTGGAGCAGAAGCTCCCCCGAAAATCGTTTTAGCGATTGCAAAGCGACATAAATATATATATACATCGTCACCATGACGGAGAATTAATTGTCAATTCTTTTTTTCGGTAAAAGTGTAGAATGTGCAAAAATTCTTTAAGAGAGCTGTGGCAGAGTTGATATCGCGTGCGTCTGCAAATTTGGCGCTTTTACTTTTGACGCAAGATCAAATTATTTTCACTGGTGCCATACTATTATTCATAAAAGTAATTTTTTTTTTTTTTACTAACATATTTTTGTGTATTTATAAAAATTACATTTTATATTGAATACAAAAGCAAAAACAAAAACAAAGTTACTGAAATATTAAGATTTAATTTTTTAATGAATTTTTAATTAAAAATATAAAAATTCTTTTTTAAAAAGAAATGAAAAATTAATAAATAGATTGATTTTCATTATATTTCTATTGGTTTCACTTTGGTTTCTATTGGTGTCAATAACTGTTTTTCCTTATGTTAAACTCTCAGTTTACATAAATCAGTTAGTTTTGAAGTCAAAATTTAACAAAGTAGTGAATCCCTTTCCCGTAGTTTTCTAACTCTGTACAAATTTCATCCGGGCATCGAATAAGCAGGCATTTCCGCCTGCTCAACTTATAGCAAGTTCTCTGGCTATATTGAGAATGTTCAAGACGGCGCGATCACAATCTCAAAAAGTTTAATAAATACAACAACAAAAATATATACTATATTTTATAACATTTTAAAAACAAAGACTTCAATTTTGAATCATTAAAAAAAGTAATAACGTGATCAAACTCATTTATTTTGATTTTAGGAACAACATATAGAGAATAACACTGGTTTGCAAAAAAAATTCCTTTCCTTATTGTTTTCATGCATGAGTTTATCATATTTTGTGCTCTAAACAAGGAATTTGACACGCAAATAAATATAGCACGTATATTTTTTTTATATAAAGTAGTTTTAATCAAATAATGATAAAAAATAACAAAAATAATAAAAAAGTGAAAAATAATCACGATCCAAGATTTACAGTGAAAAATGATAATTTTACAGTCACAAATACTAGATATATCAGTAAATTATCGGCTCATGGTGAAAGCAAGCATTGCTGCTGACAATTTCTCATTGTAGCGATTTTCAATTAGCATAATATCCTGATGAAACCTTTTTCCATGATCATCTGATACGGCACCATGAAATGAAATTTGAGGGACAGATTGCATCCTAAACTTTATAAGCAGAAAGAAGCTCTCGGATGATTTGTCGGTAGTTTTCAGCTTTTGTATTCCCAAGAAAATTATAAAACACTTTTACAAAAGCCACATAAGCTTTTTTTCTGCTTTGTTTAACTTTCACGTCACTGATTCGAGGAAATTTTTTTTTTTTGAGATATGGAAAGCCTGCACCTTCTTATTAATAGCTTTCACAACTTTATGTGAAGTGGGGGCAAACAAATTTTATCACCTTGTACTAAAGGTTTTTTATATACATTTTTAAGCCCAGGAGTCAAGCTCTTTCTTAGTGGCCAAGTTTTCACTTTGTAATGTTTTTCTCTTGCGCGACTGTCCCACTCGCATAAAAACTCCAAAATTTGGTGTATCCTCCTCGTAATCTAATAAGTATAGCGACAACTTTTAATTCGGGACATATATTTCATTGGTATTGAGAATATTTTATTTTTCAAGAGATACCTCGAGATTTGCATAATTTTCATTTATGTTTGTTGCATGTGCAACAGGAACTGATGGGTATTTGTTACCATTATGAAGTAAACCGGCTTTTAAGCTTATAATAGAAGGTCTCCATTCCTCAGAATTTTCACAGAAACTCAGTTCTTGCTACCCTCGATGATTTCCCAAGTCCTTCGAGTCCAAACACTGGATTTCAAAATAAAACTACCAACATTTGCTCGTTCGGCTTCTTAATCAATGGCTTACATTACAAACCTTCCTCACACAATTATTATCCGCCTTACTTTACACCAGTGTTATTACATCTGAGTTGAGATTGCCTGCAATAGTTGCTGCCGCTCCTTTTATACCTAGCGATGGTCTAAACATTCTGTTCACTCGTCCAAGGATTATTATTAGTTTGCCAGCGATAGCAGCTGCCGATCCGTTTATACTTCACGATGGTCCGAATATTCTGCTCATGCGCCAATTCTTCTACCTGAAATAGTGTCTGCCGCTCTTTTCGTTTGTCCTTTGCACGGGGAAATTCCATTACACTACACCTTCTTTTGTCTATCCTTTGTACACCGACACAATATTTGACAACCCGCTACAACTTAATTTGTATGTATATGTACCGTTCTTGATATTGACACATAAAAAGAATTGAAAAAAAAATTTATGAAGTTAAAAAGAAAATTCATATCAAAAAATCTAGACGTGATAGAAAAAATTGCGCAACGGGAATAGATCATCATCGACAGCAGCGTATTGTGTATAGTGAAGACAATTGTAATTACTAAGGAGTAAAAAACGTTAAGTAAATTTCCGGCAATTAAGAAGCCCAGAAGAATTGAACTCATCCCAAACAAACGTGGTTACATTTTATTCCATAGGAGTAACCTTTTTTCTTATGAGATGTCTTCTTTATATACAGCCTTCCCAGTATCAGGTATCAACAATAGTTTTTTATATATAAGGTGACATAATAATTCTCTTGAAGGTGCATGGTTTATATAAAGTGGTACATATGTACGATGGTAGCCTCATGCGACAATATAGGAGCCCTGTGCAAAAGATAGAAGAAGAAGAATAGAAAGCAACGAGTAGGAAGAAGAATAAAAGTTGCCAGCGTTGAAAGAAGTCGGTCGCGGTTGCTTCTGTTTTTTTTTTTTTTTTGAAGTATTAAATTTAAACTTAAATATTTTAATTAAAAATTAAAATTATTTAATAAAATATAACTGGGCTGAACTCATTTTAGCTTGCGTATCATTCGTCATATATATACATATATTTATGTATATATATATATATATATTGGTAAGGAAACAAATACATGAAAAACCTGCTGAAAATATCAACCGTATCTGACTTGTTTGTAAGAGATTATAAAGCTTTTAGTGCCTCGCTATCCGGAGAAATACCATTTAGTACCCCTAAATTTAAAATTGACAGCTAGTTCTTCATTAAAATACTGACACATGAAAATATTAGTGATTTCATATTTGGTGTACACATATTACCTGGAGTAACACCGAAACTGGTTGAAATTCTTTGCCTCTAACGGTCGGTATTTAGTATGTTTGAAACATGTTTAACACTAAATTAAAACACCATTAATACGTATACTTACATGTGTGATAAACAGGTTCTTTTTCCACACCTCAAGAATGGAGACGAAGAATAAAAGGCTAGGCGACAGCGTATACAAATATCCAGGGAAGTTACCCGCTTAATCTAGGTAATCAAACACCACACAGCTAAACAAGCATGTAGATTTGCGGAAATTTTCATGAGGTGGCCGTCGGGCAAGCAATTAATTCAATTGTATCCAGACATACGAATACATGTATATAGGTGTAGTTATGAATATAACTATTCGAAGAGTTTTTACATTTGTAACATTACACAGGTGAGACATAAAATACGTAAAACACTTTAGTTAGGGGGATACTTATGTACATACATATGTATTTATGATAAATCAAACAATTCTACTTACTTATAAATAAATAATAAAAATAAGACTCTCTTTTTACAATAAATTTATTAGTTTATATATAAAGGGTCAATCAAGTAGAGGTACTTATGATAGATCACGCATAAGTCGTGTCAAGCTGTCATGTTATTTTTGATCAGTATTTTTTGGCATTTCATCATGAAAAGATTTACGCCTGACCAACGTTTACAAATCATTCAACTTTATTACAAAAATTCACGTTCTGTAAAGAATGTGCTTCGCGCACTCCGCTCAACTATGGTCAATATAATGGGCCTACTGAGCGTACTATTCGCAGCACCATCGCCCATATTGAGACCCAGCATTCATTATTGGATAACATTCGACCGAATAGACCACGTCCAGCACGCAGTGAAGAAGAGTGTACACGTAGACCGTGAAGAGTCGATTCGCAATTCGCAGCATCTATGGAACAATTTGGGGCGTTTTACGTCGAGATTTTAAATTTAAAGCTTACAAAATACAGCTTGTGCAAGAACTGAAGCCGCTCGACGTTCCCAAGCGACATCACTTTGCTCTATGGGCTCTTGAAAAGTTCCAAGAAAATCCGATGCTTTTGAGCCAAATTTTGAGGCCCATTTCTGGCTTAATCTGTATTTAAACAAGCAAAATTTCCATATTTGATACGGGGAGCAACCTGAAAAGATTCAAGGACAACCATTTTCTTTTAGAAAAAACAACGGTTTGGTATAGTTTGTGAGCCGGTGGAATCATTGGTCCATATTTCTTCAAAAATGATGCCGGTGGGAACGTAACTGTCAATGGTGACCGTTATCGCGCCATGATAACCGACTATTTGATACCTGAAATTGAAGCTCGTGATCTCCGCGACATTTGCTTTCAAAAAGACGGCGTCACTTCCCACACATCGCATCAACCAATGGAATTATTGAGAGAACACTTCGGTGAGTAGATAATTTCACGCAGGAAAAAGCAGGAAACTTCGAAATGGATCATCTTTTACTTACATATTACATATATACTAGCAAATTCGGCAACACCTTGTTATGGGCTCCTGTAATTTCTTCAATTTTCGGTGTAATTTGTTTTGCAAAGAGTTATTAAAGTTCTAATTAAATATAACCTATACAAAATATTAAACTTTTATTATATTGTATTATTTCTCTAGCTACGTATTTGAATTTTCCAGTCGCTTATTCCATACTTAAAGTCTCTCACGAAGAAGTCAATATGAATGCCTCGAAGTAAATCGGACGCAAATTCAGCCACAGAAAAATTACATGACACAGCGAACTTAACTACCCACTAATCTAAGAAAAAGTACTTATATACACAATTTCAATTAAATCGAGCCATAAATAAAATTTTGTCGAATAGGTCCGTCCCTGGTTAGCTTTCCGGTAGAAAAGTTAAACGTTGGGAGATTCTCAGATTTACCCAATATGCTCTCAAAATTTCATAAAAATCGGTCCAGCCGCTTCGGAGCAGTTTGATAATATACACCGTTAATGTTAATTTACTATAGCTACAATAATTTCAAAAGTCCTAAAATATGTTGCCATTAAACACAATTGCTTGTAATATACTGTAACCGACTTAAAATAGTATGAATAATAACATATATCCATATAAAAAGTTATTAAAGAAAAGAGTCACATTCCACATTAAAAATTAGAATGAAGTAAATGAATTTTTTGAAGAAATGTTTGAATCTGATTAGATTTAAAATAATATGTAATATCAAAAAATGTTTTATATCAGGTTGTACTCTAATTGTTTTTTTTTTAACTTACCTTCCTCCGCAAACGTGATAATTTCTTGTGCATCGCCGAAAAAATCGTCGTCTTCATAGTTATTGTGTTCTGGTGACTTAACATAATCAAGGTGATATATGCTATACCTATCATGATTTCCAGCTAATGTAGTTGCATCATTATTACGATCATGATTAATTTGGTAATTTAATTGATTTGTGTTGATGTCAAATATACCATCACTGCTGTTATAAATCATATCACTGTTTTCTGAATCATCGACCTCAAGAAAGTTTTCGTTTAATCTAGATTTGTTAATGTGCAAAAGATATGTGAAATTATTTGTAATGCTTTCTCCAGGTTTTGGTAACAGAACATTTTGCAAATATGCTTTATATTTCCCGTGGTCATGTTTTTCTGCATTCCAACCTGAATAGAAAAATATTACCACATTTTATTTAGCCACCAGAACCATATCTCGATGTTAAATTGATTAAAAATTTACATTGTACATTGTTAAGTTTTTATCAACATTTACCTTTAAGGATTGATGGAAGCCATGTCATGCTATTTTCTTTTGTGTTGTGGGGATGTGCTTTTCTCGTTTCTTTGGTGTCAGATATTTCAGGCATTATTTGCCATTGATGCGGAACATTTTCTTTGATATTAAAATCACTGTCAACACTATTTATACCATCTGCGCGATATATCGTGTCCCATATAAATTGTTTTGGTAAAGTTTCTGATACGTTGGGCTTGTGCTTCAATCCAAGCTTAGTTAATATCTGTCGCTTAATAGACTCCAGACGTACGTGATCGTTTTGTGGATTATGTGCTATAGATTAAATGACATTTTAAAAACATATTTATGTATATAATTTCAAATGTAGAATTTAGTCATGCATGATGAAGAAATCAAACAAAACGTTTAGAAATAGCAAAATACATATTAAACGGTGTAAGGACCCCAAAAATCCCAGGTGTTGGAGGCCTTACAACAAAACATATACACATTTCTAGTTATACATATATAACATATATATTGAATTCTTTACCAACATGTATGTATAATGAATACACTAAATCTATTCTCTTGTTATAAATACATACATATGTACATATGCACATTTATGAATTTTACTCTGTTGCGTAATACGTACATATGTATGTACATATATTTATAAATTTTAACTCTTCGCTTTAGACATGTTCAAACCTGAATTTTCTTGAACATGCGTACATAGCATTAAGGAAAACTGTTTAATAATACTAGTTGTTATTATAAAATTCTATTCTTTTGTTATACCGATGTAAATATGTACATTTATGAATTTTACTCTATTGCGTTATATGTGGTTATACGTACATATGTACACATATTTATGAATTTTACTTCTTCGCGTTAGACGTGTTCAAACATGAATTTTCTGGAACACTACATATACATACATACGTAGCATTAATGAAAACTGTTTAATAACAGTAGTTGTTATTATAAAATAACATTCTGCCTGGGTACAGGATAGTGTAAAAGGGCGAGAAAATTTTAAATAAATTAAGTAGCCAGTAGATGATTGAGAGGTATACTTGTCTGTGGCTATCACCGACAAACGTAGCGCATCTGAGGGATTTCCACCGCACGAGCGTTTAGTGTATGTTCGACTAGGGTTTTCACCTGGTCGGAAGGAAGACTAGTGGAGGGAATGCCACCTCCATTACCTTTACGGAGAGTAGTTAAATTATTGTAAAAGCGAAGTTAGTAGAATATATTCGGAAGAGGGTTTTTACCTTACCGAAGGGAAGATTAACGGAGGGAATATTCCCCCGCTATCTTTACGTTTGTAGGTCTCATATATTACTAATTAACTTTGTTGTAACTACGAAATATAGGAGTAATTATTTCTGTCACCTTGGCAAGACTGAGCTTACCAACGTTTTTAAGTAGTGCAGTAGCTCAATTGGTCGTCAACATTAAACTAGTACTTGAAATTGGTCGTAATTTTATTTGCCTGGCTGACAGTTCCTGTCAAGAGCTGACATCAGACATCGACATACATACATTTAATGTTGTAAAGGCTTAATGTAAAATTTGTTTTACTTTATTTGGTCCTAAATAAACATATAAGCCACAAAATATATCTCATAACACGTTTTTTAGAGAAGGAAGTTTAGGACAACAAAATTTTCAATGGAAATCGTAAATACTTATTTTAGCATCTAATGATGCCGCCGCAAAAATTAATATACATATTCACATGTATGTATAAGTATGAATGTGTATGTAACATATGTACATATGAAGATATATTAGAAATACAAATAATCGGAACTCACCTTCTTTGTCCAATAATTCGGTTTCTGGTTCTATTTGTGTATCAAACCAATCAAAACGTTTACGACCTACAGATGTATTCGAATTGTCATTTTCCGAAAGAGATTGTCTGTCAGTTCTTGTTGTAGCCATTCTAGCACCGCTTCTAAGTGCAGATAAACAGTTTTCGCTTAGAATGTTGGCATTGCTGTTTTTTCTTTGCTTAATTTTGTATTTGAATATTGCGGCAGTTGAAACTTTTTGCTTAAATGACAAAAACTTTCCTTTTGTTGTTTGCTTAGGCTTTGGTGTTATCAAAAGTAAATTCGTGGATATTTGTATTGGCTGTGCAATGTGTTGTTGTCCTCTTTGTTGGTGTTGGAAAATCAGCGTCGATGTCGGAAATGATTGAAGTGTCGTTTGGGTGGTGCTATGTGTCGTTGATTTTTCTTGGACCTGAGTTGTAGACTGTTGGGATTGACTGGTTTCGTGTAAGCTACAGTCAAAGTATTTCGGACATTCAAACCAAACTAGACCAATAAACAACCATACCAGATTTGGTCTGGTGCGATTTCGATTTATGCGCGAATCACTAGTTATATTAGATGTTAATGTTGGTGTTAAATTTGAATTAGAGCCTTTTGGCGACTTTAGAATCTCCTTACGATTAACATTTCTCAATTGAAGAGTTTTCGGATTCGATAAACCCCTTGCTGTCAAAATGGATATATCTGGCGCTATGGAAAATAAAGCGAAGTGCAATGGTGTGAAGTTTGTAAAATTTGTTGAGATTGTTTTACAAAGCGTTTCTTTTTCACTGTTTTTTTGTTTTTGTTGTTGAAGTTGGACGGATTGCTGTGATTGTTCTTGTTTGTGCATACCTCGGCGGCGTCGACGCCGTCTCCTGCGACGGTGTCTTTTCCAGTTGTTGCAAAAAATTTTACATAAATTATTCATCTTCAATTGTTGATCGTGCGCATTGTTGACCATGTGTTGCTGTTGCTGTTGGTGTTGTTGTTGTTCTCTTGTAACTTTGATAAGTATGGATGCCGACCCCGACACCATCATTTTCAATCGAAGGTTTATAATAATGTGTCGACATATATACTCCGTTAAATTAATAAATTGATCGAAAGTAAATTTACCAACACGAAAAACAATAAATTGTATAAATTTAACTAAATTCATTTGTTTCTTAAATATTAGTTCAGTATTTTCATTTATTTCCGTATTTGTTGTTAATGGAACAGCAGCTGCAGTTGAGGTGGAATGCAAACAACAGTGATGTTTGTCCTGAAACCGATAGATCGGACAGGTATATAATACGGGGCAAACATTGGAAGCATTATTGCCTGCCGGACGATTGTGGGATAGTACAAAACGTCGATAGCATCCTAATAGTTGCGTCGGTTGTTTTCTATCTCTCGTTTTTGGCTGCCTTTTATGTTTTGTGGTGGTATTTATTCGTTCCCAATATTTTTGCGGTGTTAAACAGCAACTGTTGAGAACTTGATTTTTATTCAAATTTTGTTTCGGTAATAACGAAAATATCGTAGCTTGATTAATGCAGCAACTACAACTAGACGAACAATTGCAAAAACAGAAACCACAACGGCAATCATAATAGCAGAATATACAGTATGGAAAGTTATTTGCATTCTGTCGCAAAAGCCATTGCCCGCTCCAAAAGTACGTATAAACCCTTAAATTTCTACCAAATGGTGCATTACTACACCAACAACAATTAAGACACCAATAGCAATTGCGAAAGTCGAATTTCATAATAACATGAAGACAACAGTACCAATCAATATTCTCACTGCTTATATTCGTATCTGGTCTTTTTAATAAAGACAGTACAATACTCCTTGATGCTGTTAGTAAATAAATTCTTGACATCGATTTAACATGCTTCTTCCATTCACTTCCTGAATTTTTTTTAAATTTTGTTTGCTGTTTCTTTAAGAGGGATTTAAGCAATAGTCTTGACGGTGTAACATATGTACTTCCTTTGATATCGTGTTGAAAATTTAATATAGCTTTTTCTATATAGCCACATTTATTTTGATATTTTATAGTTTTGAAAAAACATATATTGTTCTCACACGTTTCAACATAAATATTGTTGTTATTACTTTCAATAAAGCTGATAGGCTGGATAGATTTTAATTGGGTTATCACCGCCCTTTGAAGTTTTCGATGTGCCAATGTACTACCATCAGACATTTCTGCAACGCTTGCACTTCCAAATAAATATTTGTAATCGAAACGCAAATCAGTAATATTCCACTCTTGCAATATTATTCCGGGCAATATTAATTGATTGCAGAACACTACTAAACTGCGTTCCCTTGATATGAGCACATACACTATTCGACTTATTGATAAATGTGTATAAAGTGTCAATGAAGTGGAATCCATAATAAGACTTAGTAGTAAAGAATCCCGGCAAGTGTTATTGCAATTCTTTACAAGGATTGAATTTCTCGCCACAGTCGGAACGCCAAAAAAAAATAAAAAAATACCTCTTCCCGAATATGAACATTCGGCATCAGCAAGTATCGTTATATTTGTGATTGGACTTGGAGTGCCTTCCATAAAAAATGCAAATATTCTACCGGTTATTTCTGCAGAAATTGTTAGCTGCTTCTGCATCGAATACTCTTCTTTTTGACCTGTCTGGCCTGTCATTTGTTTTAATTTCACTGTGGCAAATTTAACAATATCATATAAGCAATTAATGGTGATATTATGTTGTGAACGCTGTAGATATTCACGCTGGCTTAAAATTATTGCAAAGTTCCAATAAAACACTATACGCTTACGCACATAACGCATTGTGATCGGTATCATATCCAAAATAATGACAATTAGCATACAAAATGTAATCTCACACACATATATCATCATAATAGCGAATAGTCCTTAGTTTTGCAATCCCTCGTTTGGTTATGATTTCGCAGAAAGACGTTGTTGGCGCTCTTGGCTCCCATTGACGATCGCAGCTAGAATCATAACTAATGCACAGTAGTTTTCCGATGTTTGCTCTTCTTTTCTGTTGAATTTTTATTATCCTTCAATTGATCACTGATTTTCTTGTTGTTGTCACTATTGTTTTTTTTTTTTTTTATATTTCTCTGGTCATTGATTCGTCGATAATAATGACTGATGTATAGTGTAAAATGAGATTTATATATGGTAACAATTTTCTTTGTTGCTAAAGTTGAAGATATAATTTCATTACGAGTATTTGATTTTATATTGGATAATACAATCGTCGGGCAAAGTGGATATTGGTACACTACAGTGGTGCTACTAACATTATCTGAGTTCTTTACTGGTATTACTAGTATTGCAAAATAAGACAGATCCAAACCGCAAATCATTTGTAAATTAAATACATTTAATATTTTCATGACCACATTTAATGCTATCAATATATTCCTATTCGGTAATTGATTGCAGAACACTACAATTTCATTATTAGTCTATAGGAAGGGTAAATGGTAAAAACAAAAGAAGCTTTTATAATAAATGGTTTTAAAATAAATGTTTTTATAGCTCTCCTAGTTGTACTATATTTGCAGAGCACATTTCAAAAATATTAAAATAAATGTTTTGAGTTGAGTTTAATAACAACGAAATCACGTAATCGGTAGTAATGCAAAACAACGTCATATTTTGATTCACACTCTGATGAAGAAAACGAACTCGTGCTCTTGTGTAGATAATTCTTTAATAGGCCAACCATTTTTTATTTATGTCACCGTTGCAGATTCGAAACTTGTTATTTCCCAATTCCCACTTTTGTGGTTATATACTTATTCCACCAAATAGCCGAAAATTAACAAATCAGTTCAAACAGCTTTATATTTTTTCATTGGTTACTGAAACAAAAAGTAATTAAATTATGTTTCTCGAGCAAATTTGTTCTGGAAATTAATTATTTTACGCGCGTAGAAAGACCGATATGATATCTCCCTTATAGAGGAGCAACTAATTGTATTAAACTTCAACAGGACTTGAGAAAATTACAAACTTGGCATATTGCTAACTCCTTTCCACTTAATGTTTGTAAATGTCAGCATTTTTCTTTCAAAAGATGTAATGGTAAACTGGGTATAAAAGATGCCATTTTTTTATCTTTACCAACATAAGAAAAACAAAGAGAATTCATTTTTATTGTGCTCGTAACACTCTACAAACAATTTTGTTTAGCTTTTCCTTGGACCATTTTACCTTTAGGTATTCACACCTTGCCCAAAACAATCCAGCTACCAAAATTTAAACATATTCTCTAACCACGGATAAGTTTTAAGTTACAAGTTAATAGAGCGATAAATTTTCTGTACAGTTATTAACTCGAATTTAATTCTTGAAATTGAGAAATATATTAAAATAGTAATTTTGTCCCAGTAACTGTAATATATTGGTTTAACATAGATCAATTTACATTGACCTAACTTCTTCTTAACTAGGCCATAATCATACATTAATTTTTGGCTTTTTTAAAACATATTCCTCTTTTTCGAAGAAATTCGAAGAATATTGTATGTTTTGAACAAATAACAAAGCTATGTATATATAACATTTTAAACTGATAATTTATTTTCTAAATAAGGATAATAATAAAATGTCTTAATTAAGCTTTAACTAATGCAAACTATCAAATTTCCCTTAATATTATTGATCTAACTACTTCTGCGCCCAGATATTACAGCCGATTAATTATTTTTTGCCTTCTCATACAGGCACTTATCAGATATAGTGAAACATTAGTCGCTTTTTTGCTTTTCAAGTTTTCCAAGAAAATGTAAATATGAATATCTCGAAGTAAGCTGAACGCCACTGCACTTATGCAAACAGCTTGAAGCCTCAGTATACTAACATCATATGAATTTTCATCTATTTGTTGATCTGTCCCTTTTTCGCGAATACAAGTACAGTAATACTAAATTTCAAAAAAATATTCATCCTATTCCGTTTCCGCGAAATGAAAGTGATATATACATTTATCTAGACATAAAGATACCTTCGTATATAATTCAACATATATTTTATTTATCAAAAAAATAGTCAAAGCGAAAATATTAGGAAATTTGAGGCCAAGGGAGAACGGGACATGATACATATCGGCCTTACATTAAAAAGGCACATTCGGCTAGATCGAAAACTAGTTCGATAAAAATTAGATCTAAGAAGTTATTAAGCTTTTTCGAAAAATAATTAACTTGAAAATGGTAAAAACTAAAAATGCTGTCTATAAAGTTAGTTTCATGACCACTGTTCAAAAATCAATTATCTAGAATGTGTATACATTTTATTTCTCAAAAAAATTTTATCTGGTCGGAAGAAAGATAATAGTTTCAAATAAATCGAGTAGTGAACGTTTTTGAACAGGTCGGTCGCGGGCCGACTTCCCAGAAGAAAAAGTAGTGACCATTGTAATAGAAACAAATTGCTGCCTCTATACGGTAATCAAAGCAACGCGCTTCTTTGTATTAAAGTTGATGTAAATCGAACCATAAGGACGTTTTTTCGAATCAGTTCTTTATCCAATTCTCGGAGGTTTCTAGCCGTGTAAATATTTCCTGAACACCCACAAATATATCAAGATCAAATCGCTCCAGCCAGTCCCGAATTTCAGCGAGACAAACGAACAGACACTCGTTTTTATATATAAGACTAGACGAAGTCTCGGCCACACGTTTTTGTGGCGTTCTGTATTTTCTTCAATTTATATGTTATAATTAGTATTATAGAAGTTGTTAGGTGAAGAATTAAAAATGGCCTAATTCAACCAAAGCGTATATATATGTATGTGCATAAAATGTTTGGTGTTTGCATATTACAGATTTTATTCATTATATTAATATCAAATCATTTATTTTGTCTATGATTTTGTAACCCCCAAAAACTAGATGAACAAACTAGTGACTAATAAACGTTATAAACTGAAAGCACTATAAATTATGAATATAAAGATTCAAGTATTGAGTCATTCTCGGAAAACACATATTAAGATCAAGAGATTCTGTTAAAGTCGGAGAGTTACATCTATATAACACATAGACATAGAGCCTAGTGTTATACGAGGAGCATTAAAGCTGATTTGCGTAAGAAACTTTGTGCGATCCACTAGGTCATTGATGGTGCCATAAATGAATAGCAACTATTGAATAGGTCGTCGAAAAACAAGTGATTTTCGATATGTAAACATATAACAGGATATCAGTAAAATGAAGTGAAGCTGGGGCAAGACAAATAAAACTACATTGGACACTTTCAAGCTAGCATACTTCAGTTTACAACGAGTCAAGAAATTAAAGAACTTTACGTGTGAAAGGATTTTTGTAATCACCACCATATAGCCGTAAGAAAACAACTTTTGAATAAGCTTTAAAATGATATATACTAAATTTGATTAATTAATCTTAAAGTTCATTGACAGAAGAGAGTCTATTATCAGGAAGATAACAGGACAATTTCAGCACCTTTGTGCATATTGGAAAGGTAATATTAAAACATTTTTTGATACTGAGAGACTAATTGTTCCAAAGTCCCCAGTTAGCTAAATACCTAAGATCCTCCTGCAACAGTAAAATAGCTAAAGAAATGCAGCTAAAGAGTTTTAAATCCTTTGCATGAAGCAACCAATTTTAATAAAGCAAGTCACAACATCATTTATAAAAATAAGATATAATAACGGACCAAGAATGTTACGTTGAATAAGAAAATTTCAATGCACTCCATCGCATTTTTAGAGAAAAAAGCTTATTTCCAATCTGCTTTACGAATACCTGAAGTGAAAGAGTCAAAGTCAGAGCTACGAAAATTAAAACGTTTAATTTACTGTTGTTCGTAAAATAGATGAAATTAGGAAATTTAAGGCGAAGGGAGAACGAGACATGATATATATCGGACTTACATTGAAAAGTAATAGTAAACACCTACAAATCTTTAACGCTTGACTGGATTTGGTAGGTTTTAACGTTTCGTAATTAGAAAATCAGATACTACTAGATCGAAATTCGGCGGAAATATTCTTTATGTTGAGACATTTCATCCGATAGCCAGAAATGAAAATGAAAAATTAGTAAACAATTTTCTAAAAAGCTCGTGAGATGACGTTGAACAAAAGGATTGTAAGGCGTTTTTCGAATTTTATAAAATCTTATATTATTTAATTGGGCAATTACAAAAAACAAACTCATGATACTTTGCAAATAAAGAGTTTTCCAATAGGGATGATATGATTGTAAGTGTCGTTTTGGCCATTTTTAATATGTCATGATCTGTAATTTTTTTCATTGTGTTTACGCTTAGGTCCTTCTTAAGCCTTTTTTATAAACGAAAAACACCCGCGTATTAAAATTTATTATAATTAACAAAATATTTATATTTGAACTTATTTACACTTTATATATATATTACAAAGTTTTCGAAATACTGCACCGTGCGCGCTGGCCGATGTGTTGATAGAAAATCTCATATTTTATTTTTCGTTCGTTTCTTATATACTGCTATATACCATTGATTCTAATTAGGGTTGGCACAAACGTTAAGCTCGCGCTTAAACATCCTGGACCGCCCTGCACTAAGTACTGTATTAATTCCTTTGGATACGGTCGACATAAAGTTTTGTGGAGCCTGCTTCACTTGAAGGTCCTTTATACCATTTTCACTGCATGCCTGCATTTCCCGACCGCCCCATGGCCTCTCGGCATGAGAATATGCGACCCAATTTGATTGCCCGTTTCCTGGAATGAAAAAAGTATACTGCAGCGAAGAGTGCCTTTTCTTCATTTTAGTTTTACAATTACATTGGTGATGCATACATGAGGACTTGTCATGCTGCCTAAACGCGCCTGTTTTACGGGAATTGTAGAACATATTTGAATGGCGTCTTTGGGATAAAACTGATTTTGGGGTTATCAGAGTATTCAATGAGTATATCTTCTCGTTATTTGAGGAGTACGATTGCTTATTATCTTTGTTGACCGATTATGGACTGTGATCTGTGGTGATCACCACATTGCTCTGTGGTGCTCATTTGACACGGGGAGGTCAAAATCACATTTCTTTGTATATCTTGACTCGGGGAGGACAAGTGCGCCTTTTTGTGGATATATTCACTCGGGGAGGTCAGGGTCATATTTCTTTTACTAAATCGGTCATACCCATGGGTTAGGTTCATTTGAAAAAGAGTGTTATGTCTTTTTTTTGCAATAGAAGCACTATAATTGTGATGTGCACTCTTTGAGGTTGTGGCGCAACTTAAGGCAATTTTTACAAATATTGTTATTTTTACAAATTTATACCGTTGTTTTATCGATATTTTTTTACATTGCTTGCAATGCTGCAACGTGTGATTTCTTTTGCACAATTTGCATGATTGGTGGCTACTCTGTGGGGTAAGAATAGTATTACTTTCGCTTTGCTTCGGAGAAGATTTTACAAGCTTGTGTTTAACACTTTCTTTGATTTCGAATTGCCTGTATAGGAATTCTTTCATTTATTGCCATGTTGGACATTATTTTCGGGCTGCGAGAGATTGCTCCCATAACATAAGTGAATTTTCTGGCAACGTGGAGGAGCATAAATTTACCAGAACTGGGTCGCAGCTATCTGTAGGTGTGCCGAGGGTTTCAAGTACTTGTAAGCAATTTGTAATTGTGTAAAATAAATTAAGAAACTCTTCACTAGTTTCATTCCGAACTTTGGGTAATTTCATTAGTATAGTGACCTGATTATCGACTAATTGGCGTTTATTTTCATACCGGGAATGGAGCGCTTCCCAAGCCAATTTGAAATTGTCGTTAGTTACTGCGTACTGTTTAACAATGCTCCTGCTTGGCCTTTAGTTTTATACCGGAGGTGGTATAGCTTTTGGGCTTGAGATAGCAGGGAATGATTTATGTATACGGCGGTGAACATGTCTCGGAAGGACGGCCAGTGCTCGTATCCACCATAAAATGTTTCAGTATCACATGGCGGAAGTTGAAGATATACTTCCGATTATTCTGCCATAGTGGATTTTGTTTCTATTTGGGAGCCAGAACTTCATTTATTTACAGCTCTAAAAAGTTTTAATTGTTCAGCAATTCTCACTTTGGCTGATTCATAAGCATCAATGCTGAATTGGTACTTTCCTTCCGCCAGCCCGAGAAAATTCTCGGGAAGGTCTTCTTTGTCTTTAAGGAATAAGACATCGTAAGCATTTTTAACATGATTCCACCAATACTCTCGAGATTTATGTTTTATTTTCGGGAGATTTTCTGAAGATTCCTTTATAGGTATAGAGGTAAATCTGGCACAATATTGAGTTGAGTCAAATATTTGCGCACACGGGTAGTGTGGTTTACGTTTTGAGGCTTGATGCTCCATTTTAGTTACAGCTACTACATGGGGGGAAGCAACTTTTGTGGGGTTGTGCCGTAGGTTGAGATGAAGATTTCTTAGGGGGATGAGATACTTAACCGTGGCTTTTGAGCTTTATGCATTTTGTGGATTCTGAAAACTTTTAAATTTATTAAAATAATTTTCATTAATAGTTCTTGTTTTTAAACAAGTAAGCACCTTGTTGGGAATAAGTGCTTATATATGTTTTTGGGAGTAGTAGGATACTGCTTTCATATATAATGAACCAGATACTTTTACTGCTGGGATGAGAATGCAGTTTTTGTATGTATACTGGTATTATGCTTTAAATGTTAGAACTTCAGTTTAAATGAGAGCGAAGTAGATCAATTGATTTTTTAATGTACTGAGCGGCTTTGTTATATGGTTCGCTGTAACGCAAAAGCTCGAGAAAGTACAAAGGTGAAATGACAGAACAGAGCACAATAGTGGATTTGTGCGTTTGGGATACTCTTTAAATGTAATATGAAAGAGGTTGTTGCCAAAACCTGGTATTTGTAAGTATGTATGTATGCAAAAGCAAAGTGATCGGGGTAACGGATGCACTTTGGGAACAATAAAACAATTTGTAAGTAAGCTTTGGATGTAAGCTGAATTGAAATTAAAACACTGTGGAAAAGTGTTATAATTAAATACTCTTTGGTATATATGAACTTATGTATGTACATCAGATTAGTATAGTAACTAAAATATGTGATTTTGTTTTTTGGGTTCAACAACCCATGAAATAGCGTTTAAATCAAACTTCTTGAATTTAATGTTTGAATTTTTTTTGTTAGGAAAAGTGCATTTGCATGTATAAGCAGGATGGTTCGCTAGCAATTTAATAAATGCTTTGCTTATAGTTCTCTATACACATATGGATGTATGTATATATGTAAATATATATGCATATATATATGTACAAGTATATACATATTTATATATATATAGTTTTTGCTGTATGCAGAAAAAATATCTTACGTCCTTTTTTATTTATACCGGCGACGGTGATGATGAGTGCTTGGAGCAAGAATATCAGTGGATATAAAACTAAAAGAAATCTTTGATTGCGGCTGTCCACTTCTCACCTTGACAGCGGCCGATCAGAATCCAGTTTTTCCAAGTTGTCAGGTTTCGCGCGTATTTCTTGTGATGCTTTTGTTGTTCAGTTGTTGAAATGAAGATCAAATTATTTGAGTTGTTAAAGTTGCTATTTTTACTGCAACTTTGTCTTTAACTGGTTTGTTGTTTATTCGCTTTAAGTTCGTTTGATTTTCAATTATTAATTCTTTAGTGCTTTTTTTTACAAATATATTTATGTGTATATGCACAATAATTTTTGTTTTCATAAGTTTATTTTTGTTGCACTTCACCAACTCTTCACTTTTTTTAAGTACTTCTGTTTGATTATATTTTTGTTGTTGGTGTATGTGTTTTGCTAGATCAAGTTCGGCCTCGAAGTTCTATGTTTACGCGTAGGTCCTTCTTAAGCCTTTTTTATAAACGAAAACAACCGCGTATTAAACTTTATTATAATTAACAAAATATTTATATTTGAACTTATTTACACTTTATATATATATATGTGGGAGTAGGTTTGGGACAGGTGGCAACCCACCACATCGTCGGCGGATGGCAACTCTGATCTCATCGAAGAGTCAGTGTTGAAGTTAAAAAGACGACGTAAAGACGTGAAGACGTTCTGCTCTGTTAGATTAAACATTACATTTAACTTTCGAAATATTACATTAAACATTACATTTAAAAAACTAAACCGGGTGTTTCCATTCCCACATAATTTGGGGGCTCAACCTAAAACAAAAGTGAAGTTGAAGTGTGGTGTAATTTGAACGGTAACAAAACGAAAAGTGTAGAATTGTCGAGAAGTAAAAAGGAAGAACGACCTAAAAAACAAAAAAGAAATCAAAGCGTTTTTCCATTTACAAAATGGCGTGTCTCAACAATTTTATTCAGAGCAGCCTGCGCAATAGCAGTAAAGCTAAAATCGCGACGCTACATAAATACATTTTTGAAAGTGAAGGCGATAGAAATAACCGCCAACGACTTCGAGAATTCTGTGGCTTTGCCTATGACGAAAGCAGCGCAGAATTCGAGCAAAAAACAACATACGTGCATGCAAATTTGAATGAACGAGATCTAGTAACCGTTTGCAACATGTTAGGGATCGACTACAATGTGGCTAACGTGGAGCTACACATATTCAGGAACTTACGACGCAATCATTTACTCGCTGAACGCAGCAACGACGAAGCTGATGAGAATGAAGATGAAAAAGGTGAAAACGACGAGAACAACGACGCTGAGCACGGCGAGAACAACGATGCTGAGAACGACGACAAGGAGGGCGACGACGATGTACGGAACAGCAGCGAATTGAGTGTAAATCGTGCTGAAGTTACCAATTACTACAGCTTCCCCTCGGCTGCAAACGAGAGAAACGAAGTTAATAATGTACACACGAGAAACGAAAAATACAACAACAGGTGCATGAGCAACAGTGCTACATGCCAAACATCGAAATTTGCGATGACATTACGCGACGTAGAGGATTCAATTAGAATTTTTGATGGTTCTAATAAGATTCCAGTAGAAGTATGGGCACAAGAATTCGAAGAGCAAGCTACTTTGATGCAATGGGACAACTTACAAAAGCTAGTGTTCGCAAAAAAATCATTACGCGGAATAGCAAAATTATTTGTATTGAGTGAAAGAGGTTTGAATTCGTGGCATGTATTAAAAGACGCATTAATAAGTGAACTTAAATCTACAACAAATAGTGCATTGTTACACAAGCGGTTGTGTGAACGAAAAATAAGAGAGAACGAAAGTGTACAAGAATATTTTTATGGCATGAAAGAAATAGCTGCCCAAGGTAATATTGAAAATGACGCGTTAATGCAATATATAATTGATGAGAATACTGATTTGAATGTAAACAAAGCGATGTTATACGGTGCAAAAAACTTAAGCGATTTTAAGGATAAGTTGAAGTGCTATGAAAGTATGCGTAGACGCACTACAAATAAAGAGGTGACGACAATAGTGAAAAACAATGTGCAAAAGAATGAGAAAAGAGATATAAGTTGTTTTAACTGTGGTGTAAAAGGGCATCTGTCAAAAGATTGCAAAAACAAAGAAAAGGGTAGAAAATGTTTTCGGTGCAATAATTTCGGGCACATTTCAGCGAATTGCCCAGAAAACAAAAAAGAAGTGAACGTAAATACTCGCCGAATCATAATAAAGCGAGATCTAACTAATAAAAATGTGAAAATCAGTGATGAAAACTATATAGCATTATTCGACACAGGAAGCAAATTTAATATCGTAACGCGAGACGTGCATAAAAATTTAAATATGCCGAAACTGAGTGCGTGTAATATCACTTTAATCGGATTTGGTGGAAATTCAAACGAAAACGGAGTTAAACCGGATGGTTATTTTGAACACGATATAGAAATAGACGGTCAAACATTTTATTTAAGATTTTACGTTGTTTCATCACAGTGTATGGGTATCGAAGTAGTTCTCGGCGAAGAGTTGTGTTTAAAAGCGCAAATAACAATAAGCCGCGACGGTTTGCAGATTAAAAAGATCCAAGTGGACTGTGAGGTAAACGAAGAAACAGCTTTAATGAAGATAGACGCGGTCATTGACAAATATGAACTCGACATTGATGTTAACGCAAGTGAAGTGGCAAAACAAAAAGTACGCGAACTGATATCTGATTACAAACCAGCAAAAACTGCAACAACATATGTAGAAATGCGCATAGTGTTAAATGATGAATCACCAATCTTTTCGAGACCGCGCCGATTGCCTTTCTCACAAGTGGCTATTGTGGGTGCTCAAGTTGACGAATGGCTAGAGGACGGAATAATCGAAGTTCAAATTTCGACTTTACCAGTACAGTTGTTTTGGTAAAGAAACGAGACGGATCCCACTGGCTGTGCATAGATTTTCGACGAATCAATAAGGTAATAGTTAAAACCATTTCCCACTTCCACTCATAGACGACCAACTGGATCGCTTGCAAGATGCAAAGATTTTCAGCACTATCGACCTGAAGAATGGCTTTTTCCACGTCCCGGTGGCAGAATCCAGCAGAAAATACACCTCTTTCATTACCCAAAGCGGGCAGTACCAATTTTGTAAGGTGCCGTTTGGTCTATCTAATTCGCCTGGAATTTTTCAGAGGCATATAAACGCGATTTTTAGAAGTTTGACACGAAAGGGCATTGCACTTCCTTATATTGATGATATCATAATTCCAGCCAGAGACGAGAAAGGAGCGTTAGAAAATCTTGAACTAGTAATTAACGTGTGCCGTGATTACGGTTTGCAACTAAACATTAAAAAATGCCAGTTCCTGAAGAGTAAAGTAACATTCCTCGGTTATGTTATTGAAAACCACAAGCTCCGTGCATCGCCAGAGAAAATCGAGACCGTATTGAATTACAAAATGCCGCAGACGCCAAAACAACTTCTCAGTTTCTTGGGATTAGCAGGGCATTTTAGAAAATTCATACCTGATTATTCCATTATCGCGAAACCCTTAACAGACATGACAAAACAAAACAATTCATTTAAAATTGGGTACCAAGAAGAACAAGCCTTTGATTTACTAAAGAAGGCACTGATTGAAAATCCTGTGCTTGGTATTTATAATCAAAAATACGAAACCGAGTTACACACTGACGCTTCAATAGACGGGTTCGGGGCTGTCCTCTTAAAAAAATCTCCAGATGACGGTCAGCTTCACCCAATATATTATATGAGCAAAAAAACTACAGATGCACAAAGAAAATTCACAAGTTATGATCTTGAAATACTCGCTGTGGTGGAGGCTTTGACTAAGTTCAGAGTGTACTTACTTGGTATCAGATTTAAATTAGTTACGGACTGTAACGCATTTACGAAGACATTGGAGAAGAAAAATTTGTGTACACGAGTAGCGAGATGGATCTTACTTTTACAAGAGTTTGATTACATTGTTGAACATAGAAGCGGCGTTCGTATGAAAGATGTCGACGCCCTTAGCCGATACGCAGTTATGATGGTACGCGACGATGATCTAACCATTAGAATAGGTCAAGCACAAGTACAAGATGAAAAATTGAAAGCCGTTCGACAAATACTCAGCAATAACAGAAGTTCCTACGATGATTACTTTCTTAAATCCAATATTTTATACAAAATCTGCAATGATGCCGAATTAATAGTAGTTCCGGAGGGTATGCAAAACCAAATTATCAGCCGTTCTCATAATAGAGGCCATTTTTCGGTCAAAAAGACAAAAGAACTTATCATTAAAAAAATTTTTATACCAAACATCGATGAGAAAATTAAGAAACACATTGCTTGTTGCGTGCCGTGTATACTGAGCAATCGTAAATTAGGCAAACAAGAGGGTTTACTACATCCGTTGCACAAAGAAGAGACACCATTACACACATTTCACATTGACTTTCTGGGTCCGTTAGAATCAACAAATAAGAATTACAAACATATCTTAGCAGTGGTTGACTCTTTTACTAAGTTTTGCTGGCTGTACCCCACAAAATCGACGACTACGCAAGAAGTCATATCGAAGCTCCAAAGTCAGAGTATCGTTTTTGGAAATCCAGTAAATATTATCTGCGACAGAGGCGCTGCTTTTTCTTCAAACGACTTCCAAACGTATTGTGACAACGAAAATATAAAGCTACTTCAGATAACGACAGGTTTGCCGCGCGTAAATGGGCAAGTTGAGAGGTTGAACGCAATCATTATTTCAGTCTTGTCTAAACTCAGTATCGACGACCCGACGAAATGGTTTAAGTATGAGGACAGGGTCCAGCAAACAATTAACTCGACGTTTTCGCGAAGCATAAACACCACACCTTTTGAACTATTAGTTGGTACCAAGATGCGAACCAAAGATGATCACCAAATACGCGATCTCATTCAGCAGGAAATCACAACTTCCTTTAACAACGAACGTTGCGAACAACGTAAACAGGCGAAATTGCAAATCCTCAAAATTCAGCGAGAAAACAAAAAGACGTACAATCTCAGGCGAAAACCAGCGCATCAGTATAAAGTCGGTGATTTGGTAGCGATCAAGCGTACGCAATTTGGTAGTGGTCTCAAACTGAAACCGAAATTTCTGGGTCCCTACCAAATAACAAAAACCAAAGGCAATAACTCGTATGATGTACGAAAACTTACGGACACTGAAGGTCCGATTAATTCAACAACCTGCGCTGAATACATGAAGCCGTGGGCAAAGGATAGCGACGCAACATTCGGGGCGAATGTATAACAGGATGGCCGAGTGTGGGAGTAGGTTTGGGACAGGTGGCAACCCACCACATCGTCGGCGGATGGCAACTCTGATCTCATCGAAGAGTCAGTGTTGAAGTTAAAAAGACGACGTAAAGACGTGAAGACGTTCTGCTCTGTTAGATTAAACATTACATTTAACTTTCGAAATATTACATTAAACATTACATTTAAAAAACTAAACCGGGTGTTTCCATTCCCACATATATATAAAGAGTGTTTTTTATAGAGGTATAGAACTTTAAGTTGGCATTACTTTTCAAGATGGCCACCGATTTAACAGCTGTCAAGTGATTTATTTTCAGTTTGGTTTGGCAATTTATCATGAATAGACTCACGCCTGAACAACGCTTGCAAATAGTGCAATTTTATTTCGAAAATAATAGTTCTGTGCGGAAAACGTATCGCGCACTACGTCCAATGATACGGACCAATGATTCCACCAGCCCATAAAGCGCACCAAACAGTTAGTTTTTCTGGATGTAACGGTGTTTCAACATACACTTGAGGATTACCTTCACTCCAAATGCAGCAGTTTTGTTTGTTGACGTAGCCATTCAACCAGAAGTGCGCTTCATCGCTAAACATCGCTAAAATAGACGTAGTACGCGATACGTTTTCCGCACATAACCATTATTTTCGAAATAAAATTGCACTATTTGCAAGCGTTGTTCAGGCGTGAGTCTATTCATGATGAATTGCCAGGCCAAACTGAGAATAAATCACTTGATAGCTGTTAAATCGGTCGCCATCTTGAAAATTAATGCCAACTTAAAGTTCTATACCTCTATAATAAACACCCTATATATATATTACAAAGTTTTTGAAATACTGTCCCTTGCGCGCTCGCCGATGTGTTGGTAGAAAATCTCATATTTTATTTTTCGTTCGTTGCTTGTATACGGCTGTATACGGTTGATTCTAATTAGGGTTGGCACAAACGTTAAGCTCGCGATTAAACACATTGTATTCAGTAATGTTTACAATTTTATCATAGCAAGATATACGCAAGAACAACGTTTACAAATTTTTCAATATTATTATCAAAATAATCGTTTTGCAATCGCAACTTTTCGTGCGCTTTTGCCATTTTATGGTCGTAATATTCGTCGAATTGTTGAAATTTCCGAGCGTACATTTTATTTACATAATGCTCAAGTGCCAATAAGACAAAGAACCGGTCGAAGTAATGAAAATATTGCTGCCGTTCTGTCAAATGTTGCCGAAGACTGCAATTTGTCAATTCCAAGACGTTCTCAAGAATTGGTACTGTCTCAAACCACAACCTGGCGGATTTTAAGAAAGGAATTGGGCTTGCATCCGTATAAAATTTTTCTCACTCAAGAACTGAAGGCATTCGACCACCAAAAACGTCGTGAATTTTCTGATTTTACCTTGGGACAACTTGAAAACGATAACGATTTTTTTAAGAAAATATCTTCCCCGATGAGGCTCACTTTCATAGCACTAGGTAAATAAACAAAACTGTCTATTCTGGTGCGAAGAAAATCCACAATTTATTCACTAACAACCATTACATTCACCTAAATTGACAGTTTGGAGTGGTTTTTGGTCTGGTGGAATCATGAGAACCAAAAATACGATATATCGAATAGGTAGGTCCGTGTAAAACTTCCCGAACCGTTAAAACCATCCCTGAACTTTCTCAAATATTTCAAGATCAAAATTAGGCAAACAAATATTTCTATATAAGATATTTAATTAGCGCTTTACAACCGCTGAACCGATTTTTTTTCGACAAAAATTAAAATTAATTAAACCTCAGACCTCAGAGGAACTCATTTGTATTACAGAAAACCCTTATCTGCCGTAAAAGATTATGTAAAATATTATGCACTTCCAAAAAAGTAAAATACTATTGACATTTTAAATAAAGCTAAGCTTTAAAAAGACATTAATAGCTTACAACTTTGGCTTCCCTTAAGCATCAATAGCAGGCAAAGTTTTCTTACATACATACATATATCTTGCATTCATATGAATCTCGCATAATTCTAATTAATCTCAAATCATTGGAAGCTCGAGGTAGTCCAGTACTCATGGTCCACCTGTTCAACCCTGGCGATCATGAGGAGCCCTAATATCCGATAGTAGCACTGCGAGATTGACCGTGTCGAAGACTTTCGACAGGTCCAGTGATACTAGAACAGTTCGCTCACAGGTCCGACTTTGGTTGAGGCGAGGAACTGTTTGAGTGTTTGTGGCATTAAGTGCTGTTGTGGTGCCGTTTGCTCCGGAAGCCATAGTAATGCGTAGCTGGGCACAGATAGTGTGAAAGAGTGCAAGGCCTCAATTGTCTTCGCTACTAGAGCAAGCAGTAATATCGCTCGCTAGCACTCTGTTTTGTTTTCAGGTTTCCCTGGCTTTAGTAGCGGGACCACTATACCCAGTTTCCACATGTCGGGTATAATTAGAGTGGTCAAAGGCAAATTGAGAACCTTGGTGAGGTAGTTTGCTCCCGCTGGACCGTCTAGGCCAATGGATTTGGAGGCTTTTGCCTTCCTTATAACTCCCTGAACCTCTTCCCTGGAGAAATCAAGCGTCGCGTTGGTGTTTGGCAGTTTGCGCAGATGGCGGGTCACTTGCCTTTTCGCTCTGTCAACCGAAGAGTGCAGTATAAAAAGCCGCCTAAAATAGCTCGCGCACCTCTTCCACCACAGAGGAGAGATTGCAAGACCTTAAGTGCTCCGCCCTTTGTTCCGCTGAGATAAAGCGGGCATCAGCAGAAATGACAATGTGGCGGAAAACTTTTTCACCGTGGGTGACGTTAGTGGGAATGGGGAGCGCACTGAAGGTGTTCTCGGTAAATTCCGAAAAGCCGGGCCAGTTGGCTTTATTAAAGTTAACAAAAGTCCGGTGGTTCACGGAAACAAAGTCGAAAGACCTGTCAATCGAGATGATTATGTGCAAGTGGTCGGATGCGAATATCAGTATAGGTCGCCAAACTATGCTGTTTATCAGACCAACGCTAGCTATTGTAATGTCAGGCGGATATGGCAGGGGTAGGAATGCCAAAAGTCGTGATGCGAGTTAAAGTGGTCCAAAACCAGACGGGATTCGCCTCTGAGTAGCGCAACTATATCAGGACGGTATCCAACTGGGCAACTAGTAACCGGAGGAATGTTTATGTTAAATATTTGGAGCTCGACACCGTCTGACTGGATAGCTATGCCCTGACATTCTAAGGTAGTATCCCTACGGCCGATGTCGCCGTCGATAAGACGATACTGCACGGTGTTGTGTAGGGTGAACTCCAAGCTTCCACCATGACCTCGCTCGCGATCCTTTCTTATTATATTAGCCTGGCTCAGAAGATCCCAAAGTGGGTAATTGTGCTGAGGACACTGTCGTAAAAGCTTGAGGCGCAGCTGGGCGCTGGAAGCATGGGGCCACGTAACGCGTAGCCCACTCTATGAACAGATCTTAAGATAACTCCAACAATCTAACCGAAATGGAAGAATGGTGGAGTCGTCTTTGACACACGCAACAGAAATAATACGTCGGACCAGGGTTGGTTTCGATGATAGCCCTGATAAGACGGATTTGAAGCAACCCTGCTGAGGATCTAAACGGGGTTAGGTCACCGAAAAGGTGACAGCCCTTGGCCGGATTAAATCAGGTTGAACTCTGTTAGGTAAAACCAGCTGCCGTGAGAGTCAGGTTCTTATGTCGGCGCCTTTTGTTATATATGACCACGAATAATTATTCACATAGTAGTCCCAAGGGTGTGAAAATAGTGCAGATGAAATTGATTTGGTTTTACTTTAAAATTAGCCCAGATTTGTGAAATTTTTTCACTGTTTTTTGGCACAACCTTGGAATTACATAGGCCAATTTACATTAGTTTAACAAAATAGCTATTAAGATTAATCGATTCAAAACAATTACAAAAAACGTACACATATACACATTAGTTTACTTGGTTGTTAAGACAGTTGAATTTTTTGCTGAAAAGGTTTCTCCAGTTTCTCTTGGTTTAACTTATTCTTTTGTATTTTATCGAATGTATTGAGTGCCTCAGTTTTTGAGATATTTCAACCACCGTTTTTCACATTTGAAATTTGGGTCATAAATCTGAAAAAAAAACAGAACCTAAGGACGTGGTATTTGCTATTGTACAGATACATAATGAAGTCCATATGATGAAAATTATCGAAATTGGAGGATTATAATATATACCCCCATACAACCGATTTGTTAAGATATCAGGCTTTGGTCAAAATCACTAAAAAAAAGTATCTAAGAAAGTAAAATTTAGTACTCTACATATGTAAATTGAAATAAATATTGGTACCGAAAATCATCGACATCAGCAGACCCCTACAACCAATTTTTGGAATATGACATTTAATATTTAATCTTCAAATGCATAACAATGAATTTGGTATAGTCATGAAAATTATAAAGTCGTCGCCATGGTATTGTTCTTTTTACAACCTTATTATATTGTTTATCAAATAGTTATTTCTGGTACCCACTTTTTACTGCATGCTAAAGAAAACCAGTTCGTCCATTGCCTATTTTATTTTATGCACCATTTTTCCAAAGTTCGCTTTCCCTTTTTACGGGTAAAACTAATTACTTTATTATATATATATACTTCACAACATATACACAAGCGAGTGTGAACGGAAGTGTTTTTGCCGGCCCTGTAATTTAATTTAAAATTATGAAAGATATATAGCTTAAAAGTGTTTCACAATACGAGTGTATAGTTTTGAGTTTTTCACAATACTAGTGTATAGAGCTGGAAAGCACCAAAAATACACATATGTATGTACGTATGTATGTAAACAAATCAATTGTAAACAATATAAAAAAATACATAAATAATCACAAACAAAATGGATTGATATAAAACAGCTATAAATTGAGTGACAACGCTCAAACCAAAACGAGCGACGGCATTCAGTCCTTGCAGCGGAGCGAAATGCCTTTTTCTTTATTAAGGTGTGACAGCCAAATAGAAAAATGGTTGACAGTGCAGAAAGATATTGATCGCTATATTAACGTGATATATAATAAGAGGAGTACACGTCCTATTTAAAAAATGAGTTATGCTAAAAAGCATTATACCGTGGACTCTATTGATGCTGAGGGCAGTGCCTTAAAAGGGAAAAGATTTGCCCTTCTATGTAAGGAAGAGCCTACAACAGATCCAAATGTTGCTGCCACAGTCGCCAGTGCCAAGCCTCCATTGATCTACTTAATGGAGCGTAACTCTAACTTGCTGGTTTCAAACATAACGAAAGTAATGATTTGGTTCAATTTCTACATTATACCTCTTAAAAAAGGTAATATTGATGTGACGAAAATTATGGTACATAACAAAAAACACTTTTGTGAGATCGTTGCATTTCTTTCTGCAAACAACAAGAATTACCACTCTTATCAGTTGAAGGGTGCCAAGGCATTGGTTGTTGTCATTAAGGAAATCGAAGCCCCAGTTAACTCAAGTGATATAGCAGTTTCGATATTAGGGTGGTAGTAATAATATAATTAATAGAAACAAGGTCCCGCAACCTTTGCTTAAAGTTCAAGCCAAACTCAATTCAGCTCAAGAAGATTGAAACTAGCATTTTCCGAAACCAGCGATGACTTAACTTCTGATAATTCCCCAATAATCATTAAATTGAACGAATAACCAAATGAAAGTGAGTATGATTTCCGACTGGATAATAAATAAAAACTACATAAGCACATACATACCAACCCTGAAATGGATAGAGAAACTGATATTGAAAACGAGATACTTGTATAGGGTGTTTTTTTTATAGAGGTATAGAACTTTTAGTTGGCATTACTTTTCAAGATGGCGACCGATTTAACAGCTGTCAAGTGATTTATTCTCAGTTTGGTTTGGCAATTTATCATGAATAAACTCACGCCTGAACAACGCTTGCAAATAGTGCAATTTTATTTCGAAATTAATGGTTCTGTGCGGAAAACGTATCGCGTACCTAGCACTACCAATTCTTTTGCCTGTCCTTTGTACTGGGAATTTCTGTCACAATATTTTACAACCCGCTAAAACTTATTATGTATGTGTATATACTTTTCTTGATGCTGACACATAAAAAAAATTAAAATAAAAAATTACGAAATTAAAAAGAAAAATGCATATCGAAAAATCTAGACGTGATAGAAAAAATCGGCCAACGGGAATAGATTCAGAGTATTAAAACCTTCATATTTTAAGCATACTTTTTTAAAGGAGGATTTTATTGCAGACTGGTGTAATTATGATAACTATAGCAGGTATAGATGTGTTCCGCGTGGTAATGTTCTTACAAGTGACAAAGAAACAGCAAAGAATTGCTAGGACCATGGCGCATAAAATCAACGAAAATAAGGGCAAGCACATCACTTTTTCATTGAAACCAAAAACATGGACTACTGTCAAAGTCAAAAGTGTACCTATTCCGCAGGCGCTTAACCTAGAGAGGACACGTTTTGGCAAAATTAGCTCAAGCTTAATCTCAAATTTTCCAGTTTGCATAAGTTTTTAAGCTAGAAGTCTGGTTTCAGCCTTAACAACAAAGTCTAATGTAATATCACAATAAATGGAGCACAGCTTTCGAAACGAATATTGATATAATACAAATATTCCAATCTAAGTCTCTGATGATAATACCGGTCATGTCATTGTACATGCGTAATGAAAATATCCGTAGATATATATAAGTTAACACAATCAAACCCAACTCCGGCGTACGTGACTAAACAGTAAACAAACAGCCACGTCCAGGCTAAACAATAAACAAACAGCCGCATCCAAGGCGGCAATCCAGCTCCACAATACGTGACAATTATGAAAACACCAGCTGCACCCATAAACTTGCTGACACCGCCCTTTCGCCGCCGTGGGAGCCGAAAAAACAACAGCCTCAACGTCTTCCAATGCAACGCAGCGAGTACCGCAGAGTAGGGTAATTTTAGTTTCTAATCTTAGTCTAGTTCTAGTACTCAATAAAGACAGCAACCAAACTTAGAATCTCGCGTTTTAGTGGCACATAGTGCCAAGGAACTTAATAATTGGCGCCCAACGTAAAAGCGTGTAATTAATAAACCTTAAATAAAAAATAAAATATAATGTAAGTATTAGTGTTTAAATGCAATTAAAAATATTCATCCCCCTATGTGAATAAAAGGCACAAATAGATTAATAAAAACAATTACAAAAACACAAGGAAAAAGTGAAAAAAGAAAAACAACAACAAAAAAAGAAGAAGAAAACAACAACTGTAATAGTAATAACCAGCAATAGTGGCGAGGGAAATAATAGTAACAACAACACACAGAACCTTTTAAGAATGGGAAACGGAGTGGCAATTCAGTTGACGACGATAGCGTAAGTTATAAATAAGATATAAGGATATTTAAAATGTAAGTAAGTTATAAGTGAATTTAAAATTAAGAAAGAAGAATTAAAGAAATTAAATTGAAAGTTAAAGCTAAAATAAAAAAAAATAAAAAAACAAAAATAAAAAACTTTTTTTTTTTACAATAATTAAGTGAAATCAGTATAGAAATTAAAATATTCTTGAAACGGAAAACAAAATCACGTAGAATATAGCGGTAGTTAGACACCTGGTTTTATTCAGGGAATTTGAAATAATAAACCTAATAAAAATGAATGAAAGTCAGATAAAAGAATTATTCGAGGCCTTTGCAAGCAGTTATAAATAAGATATAAGGATATTTAAAATGTAAGTAAGTTATAAGTGAATTTAAAATTAAGAAAGAAGAATTAAAGAAATTAAATTGAAAGTTAAAGCTAAAATAAAAAAAAATAAAAAAACAAAAATAAAAAACTTTTTTTTAACAATAATTAAGTGAAATCAGTATAGAAATTAAAATATTCTTGAAACGGAAAACAAAATCACGTAGAATATAGCGGTAGTTAGACACCTGGTTTTATTCAGGGAATTTGAAATAATAAACCTAATAAAAATGAATGAAAGTCAGATAAAAGAATTATTCGAGGCCTTTGCAAGCAGAGTAACACAAACGCTTCAATCGAGCATTAGTCAGCTGACGGAAAGAGTTGATAGGCTTGAAATTACCAGACAAGCAAAAGAGTACGAACCGGTGACAATAACAGGAGGTACGATTTGTGACGAACCGTTAGACATAGTGATACGTATCCTGGCGGCAAGCGGCCTTAGCCGCTTATAAGTTATTCGAACCATAGTTCCAAGCACTACCAAGCGGTCTCGATAATTAGGAATAAAATTACAGGTCGTGCCGATGCCACACTGGCATCGTTTAATACTGTATTAAATTTTTATGCGATAATAGCGAGGCTAGACTTTTCATTTGCGGACAAACGTCTAATCCATTTAGTCGAGCAAAAGTTGTCAACCCTGAGACAGGGGCGGTCGACTATTATCAAATTTTACGAGGAAGTCGAAAATAAATTAACATTAATAATAAATAAAGTTGCTATGACACGCGAGGGTGACGCGACCTTAGTAAATTCGTTAAACGACAAATATAGAGGTGATGCACTCCGGGTACTTATATCGCGTTTAAACAAGCCTTTGCGTAACATATTATTCTCGTCAAAACCAGATAACCTCCCTAGGGCTCTGGCCCTTGCGTAAGAACTTGTTGCAAATGACGCACGATTCGTGTTTGCTAACACCTTCCACGGTAATGAATTTAGGCCAAATAGACCCAGACTGTCTCCGGAGTATCAGAGCACAAACAATGTGAGGCAGAATGCAAACAAGGATCGAGCTCCGGTTCCAATGGAGGTCGACCCGAGTACCACCTGCTTCAGACAGACTCCCAACAGAAACACATGGACCCAATATCAAAGTAACTTTAGCGGTAATAGACAACGTTTTCGTGTAAATTCTCCACCCAAAAATAGTGCGCAGAAAGGTCGAGATAGTAGCGCACAACAGGGACCTTTTAGGCATCAGGGAATAAATCACACTGAATTGGAAGAATGTAATTTTTTAGACTTGGCTCGCAGTTGCCATATGTGGAGAGATTTTTAAATGGGCAGCTGCTAAAATTTCTCCTTGATACCGGTACATCCAAAAATTATATTAGGAACATGACATTTTTAAAAGGGGTCAAAAATCTTGAACACCCATTCACACTAAAAACAGTTAATAGTAAATTGATCATAGATCAAATGTGTTTAGTGAATGTGTGGGGTGAATATACTTACTTTTATATCTTACCCGAACTTCAATCGTTCGATGGAATTATAGGGTATGATTTAATGAAACAGATAGGTGGGATTATAGACACAAAGAAGGAGATGTTTATTTTTAATGGTGGCATGGAACCACTTAAATTTAAGAGTTGCGCTGAAATAAACCAATTGGAATTGGCACATTGCCTGCCTTCGTATGTAAAGGCACGATTTTATGAAATTATAGAGGATGTTAAAGAAATTTTTGCAAACCCAGACGTCAAATTGTCATATAATACAAACGTTATCGCGACTATAAATACCGTAACTGACGACTCAGTTTATAGTAGAAGCTACCCGTATCCAATGGCGGTTAGTGAATTCGTTAATAAGGAAATTTAGAACTTACTAGAGGATGGAATAATACAACCGTCCAAATCGGCCTACAATAACCCGGTTTGGGTAGTAGATAAAAAAAGTTGTGATGAGAATGGACAAAAAAGTAAACGATTGGTTATCGATTTTAGATAATTAAATAGCATTACCGTAAACGACAAATACCCAATTCCCGATACCTCGGTAATTCTTTCTAATTTGGGTAAGGCGAGGTATTTCACAACGCTTGACCTTAAGGCAGGATTCCACCAAATTTTGTTACATGAAAAAGATAGGAAAGAAACTGCTTTCAGTGTAAATAATGGGAAGTACGAGTTTTGTCGCATGCCATTTGGCCTCAAAAATGCGCCGAGTATCTTTCAGAGAACAATAGATGGCGCACTAAGGACAAAAATAGGGAAAACATGCCATGTATACCTGGACGATATAATTATTTTTTCGGAGAATGAAAGCGATCATCTAGAAATTTTTAAACTACTGAATAATGCGAATATGAAAGTAAACTTAGAGAAGTCAAGGTTTTTCAGGGAGGAGGTAGAGTTCTTGGGATTTGTCGTCTCTAAAGAAGGGTTAAAAACCGCACCTGACAAAGTAAGGGCTATCATTGAATACGAGGAGCCCAAACGAGCATTTTTGGGCTTGTCTGGATACTACAGGAGATTTATTAAGGGGTACGCTGACATAGAAAAGCCTCTTACAAAGTTCCTAAGGGGTGAAAATGGAAATATTAGTGCGAATCAGTCAACAAAAGTGAAAATAGAATTGGGTCTTGAGGGACTAAGGGCATTCGAGAAGCTAAATCAAATTTTAACTTCAGAGGACGATATACTTTTGTACCCGGACTTTAACAAACCATTTGATTTAACAACAGACGCATCTTTGCAAGCCATCGGTGCGGTCTTGTCGCAGAACAACCGACCAATCACGTTCATTTCAAGAACACTCTCTAAAACGGAGTGCAACTAGGCGGTTAATGAGAAGGAACTATTGGCGATAGTTTGGGCCATAAAAAACCTAAGAAACTATCTTCATGGTTGTAGGGGACTAAATATTTTCACTGACCACCAACCCGTCACATATTCGATGTCAGATAAAAACCTTAACGCTAAGATTAAGCGTTGGAAAGCCTTTATAGAGGAATTTGCTCCAACGTTCTACTATAAACCAGGTAACTTAAACGTGGTAGCAGATGCCTTATCCAGACAGGCTCTGAATCATCCAAACGAAGTTAACGCGGTTCACTGCGAGGAAGAACATCTTGGGCAGGTACAACAAATACTGCAGAAGAACTTCCAGGACGTTAAATTCATGTATACTCGTAAAGTTGCAATCGACGTAACAAACAGAGACGATCAGGAAGAGATCTTAATTAACGAACATAACAGGGCACATAGAAACGCAAGGGAAAATTATAAGCAAATAACCAGGGATTATTTCTTCCCAAATATACGAAAGAGGTTAGCAGAACAACAGAAAACCAGAACACCATATAATTGAGGAAACCCCGATTCTGACGTACCCAGGGGAAATTTTACATATCGATATCTAATCAACGACCAAAATATCTTTTTTAACGTGTATAGATAACTGTTCTAAATTCGCAATTGTAAAAAAAAAATTAGAAACACTTACAATCCCTGATTTAAAAATAGGTATAATGGAAATACTAAACATCTTCCTCAAAACGAAAATTATAGTATGTGACAATGAACCGTCACTAAAATCCGAAACGATACGAAGCTACCTTGAAAATAACCATAACATACAACAATACGCAGTTGCACCTTACCATAGCAAATCAAATGGACAGGTGGAACGCTTTCATGGTACATTGACAGAAATAAGTAGATGTATCAAGAGCGAAAGAAACCTAAGCGACGTCGTAGAGACAATTCTGGTAGCAACAATAAAATATAATAATTCAATCCACTCGGTAACGGACTGTAAACCAATAGACGTTATTTACGGAAAAGAAACATCAAATGTGGAAATTGAACAAAGATTGAGGAGGAAGCAGGCAGATGATTTAAGGTACCATAACAAAAACTCAAAATATAAAACATATAACACAGGGGACATTGTGTATGTAAAAATTAATAAGAGACTAGGAAATAAGTTATCAGATATTTATGCGGAAAAAATAGTTCAGGAGGATTTAGGTACTACCCTTAGAATAGACGGGAAAAACATTCATAAAGATAATATTCAATAATTTCAGGTTATATTTCGCAATTGCTACGGCAAAAATTATAGATTATTCAAAGTCTTCAAACATATTAATCGAGGATGGTGAGGTCGCTGTCTATGAGGAAAGGAATTATTTGATACACAAAACGGAACTAGCAGAGTTTACTAAAATAGCTTACGAGTCCCTCGAAATTGCCAAAGGCTTTTCATACACACAACTGCAGAAGACAATAGAAATAGATTCTGAACACATAATTAGAATGGTAAATATATTAGCGCTCCATCACAGATATACGCGCAGCATTAATTTGATAGGCACGGCACTTAAATACGTCGCAGGGAGTCCAGACTTTTACGATTTTAATGAAATAAAGTTAAAAACTGAGGCACTGATTGAAGCAAATAATGAACAAGTAACAATAAATGCAGCAATAACATAAAAAATTAAGCAACTAACACGTAAAATTGCCGAATTAGAACCACAAAAGTCAATAACAAAAGAAGACGATCTTTTTGAACTTGTTTCATACAGAAATAATATAATTACATTAGAATTAAATAACATAATATATTCAGTAATAATGGCAAAGATGAACATTGTAAACCCTCTATTATTAACCAATAGTGAATTATTAAATATTGATTCTAGTATAAGAGATAAAATTAGCTTAACAACTATATTAAGTAATTCAAATCTAAAGGTGGTACAAAATAATGAAACAATATACTTTATAATACAATACCCCATAATTAAGGAATTTTATAAAAAATTCATTGTAAAACCGGTTGTCCATAACAATAAAATAATAAACCTAGAATCTGAATCCGTCGGGAAGCACGATCAATCAAATCAAGCAATTAATTTAAATTGTAAAAAGATTGTAGTAGTAAAACAGTAATTAACTTATGCAAAATAGAAAATAAGAGAGGTTGTTTTTTAGATTTACTTGAACAAAATGCAGCACATTGTAATACGAGCTACGCTAGAAATTTCCGAAAGATTGGCCAAATTAAAGAGGGGATAATCATACTAAACAATGATAATTTCGTGATGGAAGACGGAGTAAAGGGCGAAACACTAATCAATGGAACATTTTTAATCACATTTACTGATACAGTAATAGTAAACGGAACAGCATTTAAAAATAAGGAGCGACAAGCTTATGCTAACATTGAACCCCCCGGACGACAAAAGCTCAACACAGCCCAGCATCTAGAGGAGCTTACGTTGGAACATATTGACGAGATCGACATCAAAAATATAAAGAGAATTGCAACAATTAAGCAGAAATTGGAAACGTAACATAGCAGCACAAGAATTGCTCTATGGATAACAATAGCGATCCTTCTACTACTGGTGATTATAAAGCTGAGGAGCAGTAAAATTATTAAGATAGTCGTGAGAAGACAGACTCAACAAAGTAATGATATAAATATGCAAGAAGTGCTGAGATGTGTAAATCCACCACTTGAAATACCTAACAATGAATAAATCGGGACGATTTCGTCTAAGAGGGGGGGGAAGTTAACACAATCAAACCCAACTGCGGCGTACGTGACTAAACAGTAAACAAACAGCCACGTCCAGGCTAAACAATAAACACACAGCCGCATCCAAGGCGGCAATCCAGCTCCACAATACGTGACAATTATGAAAACACCAGCTGCACCCATAAACTTGCTGACACCGCGCTTTCGCCGCCGCAACGCAGCGAGTACCGCAGAGTAGGGTAATTTTAGTCTAGTTCTAGTACTCAATAAAGACAGCAACCAAACTTAGTCTCGGGTTTTTTTTTGAGTGACACATAGTGCCAGGGAACTTAATAATTTATATACGCAATATCAACGAAGACACTGAAATCATAAGTTAAAAAAAAAAACGTTACATAACTGCATAATCTTTCGAACCCTTTGGCTAACATCTTGGCCTCCGTAACAAATCAAACACGCCTGAAAAGAAGAACAAACCATATTTTTAAAGAGCAGCACCGAGCCAGTAGCTCATTCATATCTAATTGGCTACTATATTTTATAATTTAGTTTAAGATTTGATTTCTTATTGTGAGGCTCCAATGTCGAAGAATAAATAAGTACAAATGTTAATAAAAAGAGAGTAAGTATTTAATTAGACTCTATAACAGATGAAATTGACGTTGGGAGCTAGATAATGTTATTAGTTGCTCGATAGACAAAATACGACTAAAATTCAAACCACCACCACGTGTTTGTGCAAACATGACGAGGTTCGTTTTCTGCAAAAACAAATGTTTTAAATTAGTTTTTCGAGTCAATCAGACCATATTTTGTTTTTGGGAAAAGTTAAAAAATTACAATAACAGTCTGAGCGGTAGAAGTTTTAGCTATTTCGGAAACCATCACGTTGCTCCATCAGACTTCTTTCCTGAAATATTCTAAGGAAACACCTTTTTTTATTGTTAGAGAAAATTTCGTTCGTTCAGCAGGCTCTTACGTAATTCATAGATGCTTTTTCAGGTCACTGTTCAATAACATTAATTAGTTTTTCGAGCTGATCAGACCATATTTTTTTATCTCTTTTCTGCTAGGGATATTAGGCAAAACAGAATGCGTGGAGTGAGACTGTCTTCTGTGTAAGTCCGTAGTCAATATTTGCCAGCATTATTTGATTTTGAACAATCTTCAACAACTTCTCTTGAAAATGCGACAAAGATAGCTGTTGCCAAGAGTCGTGTTCTGAATACTTTGTCATTGACTGATACATAATTAAATATATTTTTGACAAACGCATTTTTAGAGTGATATATTTTTATTTTATTACGGAGAAATGCCCCTTTAAAATCATTATTTATATACATTATTAATATTTGTTAAGCTAACTATTCACTTTTGCTACAAAATAAAATAATATATTGCAAAACTACAAATTTACATTTGAAACTAATTTAGTTGGGTATGCTTGTTTGGAGTTTGTTTTGGATTACTCATAATGCTTTCAAAGCCAACTATATTTCGTTGGGTATAGCAGCAAGAGATTTAAAATAGTCTCTTAACACGATGACAAAGAAGTGAGCATGTGAAATGGAGACAACGTGCAAGTAAACTCATCTAAAATTGTGATACGGCGACGATATCAACAACAAGGCAAAGGATTACCAGACAAGTGACAATTCAAACGGCGACATTCTGGCGTCTTAGTTGACTAAGCTATTCAAATTTTGTTTTTGCACTATATGAATGCTTCCGCTCGGAAAAAAATGTAATAAGTCAATGGTAATAACTTATCATAGCTACGTATAGATAAATGTAATTTTTGCATAGTTTTGTAAAGTTAACTGAATAAAAAAATAGCTTCAGAAATTTATATATGTTTTTTATTTTTTAGAAAAATTTGCAAACAATCCGAGTATAATAAACATAAATATGTACATATTTATATATATGAACATATCTGGTTATGAATTATTAGTCACAACAGAATTTATAATTTTAAAGGTATACGCCTATTTTACTGGGAGCTGAACATAAAATTTTTTGTGAAATACTTATTACGAAGGTGCTTGCATATGTATCGTTAATACATAACTGAAATTTGTCTTTAATTTCGTATAAATTTGGTGCTAGTTTTTATATTTATATATGATTACATTTTAAAATCAACATGGCACTTTGCTTTCGACTTTGTATTACAGATTAAATAAAATATCTTAATAGTTCCACATACAAATATATATACAATTTACCTTCAATTAATTTTCACAAAAGGCATTCATTACTGCCTCATTCTGATTGAACCTTGAATTTAACGATTCTAAAACAAACCCATTTATGCAAACATTTGCTAATAATTTGGTCAATATGGCTTCTTTAATACATATGTATGTATGTACATATATGAAAAAAATTTAGCACTTGCGGGTTTGAACTTTTAGTTTACTAATTGCAAATACATGTGTATACACATATGGATTTATTTAGGTATGTAACTCTTTCCTTGTTTATCCATATAATGTATTGTGTATTTTTATCCAAAATTTATTTTATTTCAACGTATGAAAGGTTGTACATGTATATGATCTCCACATTAACTTAAAAATTCGCTTGTTATTTAAAAGCTTTCGCATGTTTTATTATAAGTTTCATTAAAAAATAAATGTTACTGAAAAATTAAACAATTATTAGCAAAGCTGTAGGTTTAAGCAGCATTAATCTGACGTATTTAATAAAATAAAATTTGTCAATTGCCTTGAAATTTTAAGGCCGGCACTTTGAAGTTTCACCATACATATAGTATAAATTTTGTAATTGTTGCTTTTTGTTCTATACAATTTAAAAATTGAGAAGAACAAATATGGTTATCCTTAAATGATACGACTGTAACGAAAGGTCCGCGATATGCAAAGTAGCCAAATCATAAATTTATTACGAAAGCTAACTCTTGCATTATATTTCAGTTATACTTGTGACCGTTATGTTTCAATTGATTTGGTCATTTTTGCAAAGCAGTAAAACTAACTAAAGCCGCTTTTGATGAGTGGTGACAGCAAAAACAGGCGTCAGTTAGGCTGCCAAGTTTACGAACACAGCAACAAGATTTACCGTAATCTCAATTTTACGAAAGCATGAATTGGAACGCTTTCACAAACAATATTACCGTGCAACGATTTGAAAATGACACAAAAAGTGGGGAATTAGCAAAGTAAGAACAAAATAAAACACACAAAGTATCTCAAACACTGTAAACAAATGCTTTGACTTTAAAATATACGAGTATGTATCACAAAAAATCCGGTCGGATCAAGCAATAGTGCCCACTGATATTGTAACCAATAAACCCGAAAGTTTCAAGAATAAATATATTGCACAAAACCAACGGGATTCTGTGATGTCATAATAACTTGTCGGAATCCCCATGAATCTCATCATACTTTATTTTTAAGTTCGTAAGTCAATTCGGTATTTTCGTTTTAAATATGTAGAATTTATCAACACACGTAAATACAGTAGGCTCATAAACTCAAAGTTTTGTAAAAATCGAAAAGATATTAGTTTTGATAACTACTTGAACGATATTATTTGGAAAACTTATCAACCGCAACGATTGAAATTTATAGATAAACGAGACATTAAACGTCACGATGTATCATTAGAATAAAGTACTATACAATACAAGTTCGGAGCCGGACAAACGTTGCTGTGACTTTCTTGCATTTTGTTCAAATTAGATATTAAAATTGGTATAAAGATAGGTGAAGAATTAATAAAAGTTCTTATTAGAGCTGAGTTGAGCGTAAGAAACTGCTAATTAGAGCGTTAAAGGCCATTGTGATACACTGTGATGTATTTATCAACTTGTCAGATGCGCGAGCCATTTCGTGTGCCTTATAAACGTTGCGATATTGCCTATATAACTTGCAGATTCGTCAGCCGGCCAATCGAATAAGAGATTTCCTAGAAACATATATCGTATAGTACTTAGGGCTGAAAAGTTGCAGAGATAGTTTTCGACAGACTCTTCCTCTTCTGCAGTTTCGACAAAAATCATTCGATTACTATCTTATTCCCCTACAATGAATCTCAAGTGCGCAGTTAATGTGGGATGCCCCTAAGTCCTGGTACACAGACCAAGGCTGTTTTTCATTTAACCGAGAGCTTATTCAAAGTACTTCTGCATTCTAACGCCACATTTGATGTGGTGTAATTGTGTTAAAGAGATCTGATGGCAGCTTGGCTGTCCGAGTATATAGTGATGGATTGGATCCCTTCGGTTGTTGCAATAAGCTCTCCTTGAAAGACGCTGCAGTGATCTTGTAGCTTCTAAGTCAAATTTAGTGAGTGAACACCACAGCCTAAATTTTATTGAGTTTTGAACCATCCGTGAAGATGGCCATGCCACTCTGAGACAATTGAGAAGAGTTTCTATGGCTTTTGAAGGAGTCGACGGTAGAGCTACTGTAATAGGAATAGTTGCCGACCACTGTGCTCTGTCTAGTTTGTTCCTGAAGGTGGATTTATCTAGACGGGAACTCAGTACAATAAGATGGGCCTAACTATATATATATTTATTTGGCGCTTTTTAACCGCTGAAGCGATAGTCGACCGAGCGCCTCCTCCTCAAATGTACTCAGAGGGATTGACAATACTTGCAAAGGGGTAACCGCCATTAGAAAAATTAAGTTTCTTTAATTTTTACTTTTGGTCGAACTTGGCCTACGCAATGCTAACCACCGAAATGGTTTATTCCTCTTTGTTAAACTGACCATTTAAATTTTCGCTGGGTTCCCCGATATTTATAGGGCTGGAATGATTTATTACCCATTCCACCGTTCTGCAACAGACAATTTTGTTAGTGTTAGAAGTAGACCCGCTCGTTCTACATGGAAGTAGGTTTTGGCCCTCTTAACAGCCCGAAAAATTACCTTTATACACTCTGCATAAGCCCATAAACGCTGTTTTCCAGTTATCTGGATGACCCCTAGTGTGAGCTGCCATTTGGTGACTTTGGGTAAACGGCTTGGCAGTTTGTGTGTGTTCTGTGTCTTTGAAGCCATTCATGCTCTTATCCACAGATTTGGGGTCTTTTGGTGTAGAAGAGAGGTTTGGGTTGTCGTTGCCTTTCCTTACTGTCCGTTTCTGTCTGGCATCGACAGCATCTTTTGCCCATTTGAAGCTGACCTTCTCTATCTCGGTCAGTTGTGCTACACGTATGGCCCTTATTCTCTCCAAGACTATGTGGGCTTTGATAGAGGGCCAGATAGTTTTGAAATTTCAGGACCTCTGATCTAGGTCGCTTGTCTCTGCAGCTTCAAACGTTGGAGTGGATTGTGCAGGTTTAGGGTTTGGGGCTGGGCTAGTGTAGGGTTTGTACGCCACAATCTGTTCACTTACTTTTTTCGTCCTGTATGGACCTATTAAGACGGACTTGTTGACGGTCTTATTTTTCCCCCCTTACAAAGGGTTGCTTTTCCTCTTGATCCTATGATTCTGTTCTCAAAGACGTCGTTAGAAGCATGGCCACAAAACTATGCATTCCGAAATAGGGAAAGTTTATCAGTTCATTTCATCACTATATGAAAGACATAAAATTGCGCTTATCTTAATTAATTTACAACTACACTTCATTAAATATCTAAAATTAAATTTAAATTCTAAATCTCTAATTCTAATGTGACAGATTTTAATATAGAACACATGAATCTTTATTCTTCATCTACGTACAAGATCAGCGTAAACGATCGTCACTGTCTGCCAAAGCAGCCGGTCGCCACCATTGTTACCACAAACTTCAGCGTCGTCATCACCAGCCGAACCAGTCGCAACAAACAACAATATCAACGTTCTCGGCACTCGCACCATATCTCAAATGCCACACATTTGTGCAAGGTCCTTCACTTTAAAAGCCGAGTCGCTAGTTTCATTAAGCCCTGACGTGAAAAGGTTAAGTATCCGCAAAGCCATAGGTAAAGAAAAGTTTCTTCTATTTAGTAATTACGGCTACTGCTTGTGCACCAATTGACCGCGAAAAATAACGGCGAACAATATGGATATGTACATTGCTCTACCATAGTTTCTAGATAGTATGTAATTAAATACATTTAGATCTATTATATACATATTTTTATATACTAGGTTTATTATTATTACAATTCTCGATTGTATAGGGTGTTTTTTATAGAGGTATAGAACTTTAAGTTGGTATTACTTTTCAAGATGGCGACCGATTTAACAGCTGTCAAGTGATTTATTCTCAGTTTGGTTTGGCAATTCATCATGAATAAACTCACGCCTGAGCAACGCTTGCAAATAGTGCAATTTTATTTCGAAAATAATGGTTCTGTGCGGAAAACGTATCGCGTATATTATGTGTGTACATATATATATGTGTACATATACTAGAGAACGTAGCTAAGTGAGAAGGTCCAGGACGCACTATCACATTTGAACATGCATTAACAGAAACCGTTAGCAAATCAACAGCATGAGCATAATTTTGTAATAAATTAGAAATCTATGTATTCTTTTGGAAAATTATAAAAAATAAATGTAAGAATGCAGGCGTTTGTTATCAGAAATTTACAAACGTATCAACCAAGTTTATTAGGTTATAAAAATTATAATACTTTTCCTTAAATTCATTATAAATTTTTCTAAAATTCTCAAGTCATAGCTATTTAAATTAGTTTTATATCTTAGTAATAATATTTTATAAAAAAAACGAGCGTGCCATGTCAACAAACCAAGACCATTCGTTCAACTTAGCTCTCATTAAAAAAAAAAATATTAATATTTCAGTAACTTTTATTAAGTTTTCTTTTCAATATAATATGTAGTTTTTATAAATATGCAAAAACTATTAGGAAATATAAAAAAAATAAAACAATTATTGGTATTTGTAATTATTGAGGTTTGTAATTGTTTTTGTTTATAAGTAATGAGCTTTATTCAAAGGCCTATTTTTATTGAAAACATTATTTTTTCATTGAATATTGTTACACGACAAAGAAAAAATGGTAGAAGTGACAGCTGTTTCGGAGATCACTACATCTCCTCATCAGACTTCTTTTGCCAGGATTCGAACCGACGGATTCTGGCATCACAGGCGAGTGCTCTACCAACTGAGCCAACGCCTGCCATGTAATCTGTTGTTGCATTATTCAATTTTACTAACCAACAACTACTAAATGCGCTAATATTTAGCCGCTAAATATACTCCTCTGTGTCAACTATTGGACAGCCTTATACCAGCATAGTGCGGCACGACCATTCTTTGTGTTTTACCGATCGCAATCACTACACGAAGTTGCGCTATAAGTTCTATACTCGTATACAGAAAATCTGTGGAAATGAAAGTAGTATGAGTATGATATCAATAATCGCTATTAACTACAGTGATGGCTCTCACAGGACTCGGCGGTCATTTGCATTACAGCTTTAGTTATGTTGTAAGGTTGTATAAGTTAACACATAATAAATTACTTACCTTTTTGTCTGCACTACAGTGTAGTGAATTACATACTTACTTACTTTTTGGCAATCGCACCAATAACTTCACACAGTCAAATTTCGCTGACTCTTAAATTAAAAGTCAATTTCGCAATAAGAATTTCCCACTAATTCAAAGAATTAGCGCAACAGCTAAATTGATTGACCAAGCAACCAACTGCATGCGCAACCGGCAAAATGCTAAGTGCTGATGTCAGCGTCTGCAGTAATTGGTGTAAGCAAGTTGTTGTTGTTCTCATCAACAAAACTTTAGCTAAAAATACTAATTATAAAATTATTAAAATTGAGTTCTGTTTCTTCAGTGGAAAGGTGAGGACGTAAAAACTTCAAACATTGTATTTGGCGCCCGAGCTAAAAAGCTTGGCAGTGTAACGTAGAGTCGGTGTCACCAAGATAATAGAAGACTGAAGTAATTAAAAGTGCCACGAAAAAAAGGGTAATCAAAAAAATTGCCACTTAAAGTGCCAAAAAAAAGAGAGAACCCAAAAAGAAAAAACGTGCCACAGTGTCACCAAGATAATAGAAGACTGAAAAAATTAAAAGTGCCACGAAAAAAGGGTAATTCTAAAAAAATTGCCACTTAAAGTGCAAAAAAAAAAGAGAGAACCCAAAAAGAAAAAACGTGCCACAGTAAGCGAAAGTGAAAAAGGAAATTTTTAAAGAAAAACTCTAAAAAAATAAAAAACTTTTTCTACTTCGAAAAAAGTGACACGAGAAAGAAAAATAAAAAACTTTCTCTACTTCTAAAAGTGACACAGTAATAAAATATTTCATAAAGTGGCGTGAATGGGAACGTAGGAACTTCCCTGACGCCCCAACGACATCACGACACCAGCCAGGCGAGAGAACTACTAGCAGCAAGAAGAGTAAGCCAGTGCTCCAGAGTACCTGAACAGGAGAAAGGAATGCAGCTCACACTAATGTAAGTTAATATAAGTGAAAAAATAAATAAATAATAAAATAAAAATGAAAAAGTTTGTAAATTTAAAGAAAAAAAAATAAATTTAGAACATTGAAGTTATTCAAAGTTTTCCTTCCGAATCTAAAAATAAGATAAGAAAATAAGTACAACCTTTCTAACTAGATAAAATAAATATAAAAAAAATTTTAAGTTAATATAAGTGAAAAAAAGAAGTTTGAAAATTTAAAGGAAAAAAAATTAAATTTAGAACATTCAAGTTATTCAAAGTTTTCCTTTCGAATGTAAGATAAGAAAATAAATACAACCTTTCTAACTAGATAAAATAAAAATAAAATTTTTTTTTCAATTAGATAAAATGGCGAACCCAAATAACCTAGTTAGGCCGCAGTTAGTAACCGCTCCTCCAGCACCCCCCGTAGGATCAATGCCCGCAACCTCAGGCCCCCAAATTTCCTCAGAGCTAGCCCCTCATATTAGATCCATGATAAGCGAGACCATAGAATCTACCGGCCCCAGTCTTGTGTAGAACGCACTCAGAAATACCCCTCCTGTAATATCCGACCAGATAATAGAGGAACGATATAGGAACAATCTGACGGAAATCGATAAGATTCCCGATGTAGTCAGATCATTGAGAGAGTTTTCCGGGCAACCGGCAGAATTCAACTCATCGAAAAAAAGTGTGGAACGTATTCTCCAAATCTACGACCACACAAGGGGAACTTCCAGATATTTCGGGATCCTTAATGTGATAAGGAACAAAATTGTAGGCAGCGCAGAATCCTACAACACCCCATTAGACTGGAAAGCAATTTCGATTCCTCGATTCGATTCCTCGCCTATTAGGAATATAATCAACAGCAGCTACAGCAGAGTCAAAACTTTAACCCACCTCCTAGGCCTGCAGCCCAGAAACCACAACCAAGACCGGAACCAATGGATATCGACTCTAGCATAAGGACAAACGCTATCAATTATGCAAACAGACCCAACTTAAAATACGCTGGAAAAAGGCAAGCCTCCTCAAACGTAACAAAGCCGCCCATGAAAGCAGAAAGAAATTACCACGTAACCACTAGCTCAGAAGAAGCTAACCCTTCATTAAACAGTGAAGACAATATCTCACCCAGCACCTATGAACAATATGGTGTCGAAAATCCCGAATACTATCCATACGACTGCGAAAGCGCAGACTTTACGGACATCCATTTTTAGAATAAAAAACTCTTCGTTACCTTATTTCAACTGCAGGACGAAGAGTGGAGACATCCTACAAATTTTAGTCGACAGAGGGTCGAACAAAAACTGCATACAGTCAAAATTAGTACAGAAGAAAATCCAAAATGACAACAATTTTTTTGCAAATTCGGTAGGAGGGAAAATAGAAATCACGCACCACACGTACATAAATCTATTTAACTTGACAAACATCAACTTGAAATTCTACCTTCTGCCATCTCTCGTTTCCTTCCACGCAATACTCGGCAATGACAGCTTAAAAGAATTATCAGCGGTCATTTACACGAAAAATAACTTTATGACCATTAATGATTCAGTTAAAATAAACCTTAAGCAACTTTTCTCGCAGGATGTCAACCATGTCCAAATACGGAATGAACACATGAACCATTTTCAAAAACAAGCAATGAGCTCATTAGTAAACCAAAATAGTGACCTCTTCTCTGACCCCAACGAAAAATTAACCTATACCAGCAAAGTCGTCGCCACTATCACAAAAAATTCAAACGAACCAGTCTACACAAAATATTACCCCTATCCCATGTCCTTAAAAGAAGAAGTAGAAAAACAGATTCAGAAATTGTTAGACGATGGCATAATAAGACCTTCACGTTCCCCTTAAAATTCACCCATATGGGTCGTACCAAAAAAACAAGATGCTTCTCTCCAGAAGAAGTACAGACTAGTAATAGATTATAGAAAGCTCAACGCTATAACGATAGCCGATCGTTACCCGATTCCCGATATAAACGAAGTCCTAGCGCAATTAGGCAAAGATAGACTCTTTTCAGTTGTAGACTTGAAAAGCGGTTTCCATCAGATTCCTCTGAAAGAATCTGACATCGAGAAAACTGCTTTCTCAGTCAAGAACGGTAAATACGAGTTTACACGTTTACCTTTTGGCCTTAAAAATGCCCCAGCAATCTTTCAAAGAACCCTGGACGATGTATTGAGAAAATACATCGGGAAGTCCTGCTATTTTTTTATAGATGATATAATCATATTCAGCAAGGACGAAAAATCACATGCCCAAAATATTCGCGAAATTTTCGAAACCTTAAGGGAAGCGAATATGAAAGTGCAGATTGATAAGTGTGAATTCTTCAAAAAAGAAATAGAAATTTTAGGATTCCTAGTATCATCGGAAGGTATTACAACCAACCCCACTAAAGTGAAAGCAATAGTCGACTTTCCATATCCAAATACAGTAAAAGATTTGAGATCATTTCTTGGCGAGATCATTACAAGCGATTTATAAAAGACTATGCCAAAATAACCAAACCACTTACTAGTCTCCTAAGAGGAGAAGCGGGTAGGATTTCAAAGAACAAATCCAAAAACAGGACCATACAACTAAATAGAAAAGCCACCGAAGCCTTCAACCAAGTAAAAAATTCACTTTTATCAAGGGAAGTGATACTAACCTACCCTAACTACCATAAAGAATTTCATCTGACCACAGACGCTTCAAAACATGCTATTGGTGCTGTTTTGGAACAGGACGGTAAGCCGATTACATTCATTTCGAGGACCTTAACGAAAACTGAAAAACACTACGCGACAAATGAGAAAGAGATGCTCGCCATCATTTGGGCATTAAAATCTCTAAGAAATTATCTATACGGTACAGCAAAAATAAAAATATTCACCGACCACCAACCATTAACGTACGCACTCAGCAACAAAAACGAATACTCAAAATTGAAAAGATGGAAGGCTATCTTAGAGGAATATGACCATGAACTAAAATATAAGCCAGGAAGAACCAACGTCGTCGCTGACACTCTTTCTAGGCCTCCACAAGTAAATACAGTTACAATAGTAACCCATTCCGACGAGAGCTCTGGACACAATCTAATATCAGCAACAGAAGCCCCGATTAATGTGTTTAAAAATCAAATCTGGATACTTACAGGACATAAAAGTTCGTATGACATCAAAATCCCTTTTCCGACCTACCACAGACATACAATTACTAAACCAAAGTATTCCATTGACGAATTGAAAGACCTACTAAAACTTTACCTAAACCCTTCTGTTATTAACGGAATGTTTACTTCCGAAGAAATAATGGGACAAATCCAACAACTGTACCCCACTCATTTCAACAACTTCAAAATTAGATTCACTCAATCAAAAGTCAAGGACTTACAAACAATAGAAGAGCAAGAACAGCAAATATTATTGAGCACAAGAGAGCACATAGAAACGCAATAAAAAACAAAAAACAAATTATTCACAATTTCTATTTCCCACAGGTGCAGTCCAAAATTAACAAAATCGTTAAGCAGTGTAGAATTTGCGCCGTAAGCAAATACGACAGACATCCAAATAAACCCGAAATTAAACCCACTCTAATACCAGAATATCCAGGTCAAATAGTCCATATCGACATATTCATAGCTGAGAAAAACAGCAATAGATAAATACTCCAAATATGCTCAAGCAAAAGTAATTAAATCGAGATCAATAGAAGACATACGTGAACCCCCCAGGCAACTACTTTTTACTTTCGGAATACCACAGACCCTAATAATAGACAATGAAAAATCTCTCAACTCACAATCAATAATTTTCATGTTAGAAGACAAATTAAGAATTAAAGTTTACAAGACTCCACCTCATATTAGCAAAGCAAATGGAAAAATTGAGCGTTTCTACTCAGCTCTTGCAGAAATACTGAGATGCTTAAAAACTGAAGACATCGAAAGAAATTTTGACGAACTGTTCGATAGAGCTGTTTATGAATATAATTTTTCATTACACTCCACGACTGGACAGAAACCCATAGAAAATTTTTTTGGACGTAAAGTTTATATAAGCCCCGAAAAATACAAGGAAGCTAGACAGAATAACATACAAAAACTGAAACTTAAACAAGACAGAGACTTAGAATTTCATAACAAAAAGAGAACACCCTGTAAAAGCTATTCACCTGGACAGACTATTTACGTGAAAATTAACAAAAGATACGGTACAAAACTCACACCCCGCTTCAAAAAGGAAATTGTTAAAGAAAACAAGTCATCAACAGTCATAACAGAATCAGGCAAAGTGGTTCACAAGAGCCTAATAAAACAAGAGTAAAAAAAAAATAATTAAAATTTACCATTTTCCTTTTCGAAGCGAAAATAAGCAAACATTTTCTTTCGAAATAGGAAAAACGAAAAAAATATTAAATAAGCACGACGTAAGAAGTTAGGAAAAAATATAAATAAGGAAAAATAATAAAAACAAACAAAATAATGATTATTACACATTATTGTATTATTTTTATTATGAATTTTTTTAGATTGATTGCGATCATAACGATAACTGAAGCAAACGTGCAATTCTTGGACTATTCACCATCCCAACTCGTGACAATTGACTGAGGACCAGCAAAACTACAAACAGGAAGTTTTAAAATTATTCATGTAATAGAATTAGAGGACTATGACACAACTATAAGACATTTAGAGACGACAATTAACGAACAACTTCGAAGTCATCCCTTAAAACCCATCCTTTCATCCCTCATCAATCAATCAAAAAATTATTTAGATAGAGTTAGGATAAGCAAAACACTTAGAAAAAGATCAACAGATTTTATAGGTTCCCCATGGAAATGGATAGCAGGAAATCCAGACCATAGCGACTTTAACATTTTAGTTGAAAAAATGAATAACGTCTTAGAAAATAATAATAGGCAAGTAATAATAAATAAATTAACTAATGAAAAAATCAATGAAGTCATAGAGACTTCAAATAAAATATCTAAACTAGTTCAAGAAGAAAAAGAAATTGATAACGAGCTATTACTCGAGACAAAGTTTAAATTAGAAACAATAAAAGAAGAAAATTTTTAGAGGATGAAAACATTCCCTTTATAAATATTGACGAAGTACTAGAATTCGCCGATATAAAAATTGCCTCTAATAAAGAAAGCTTAATCTACATAATAAACCTGCCTACAACAAGAATAGAAGATTGTAGATCATTACAAATTAGGCCAATAAAGAAAGGAAAATTTATAAATAAAATCAAATACGAATCTATACTAATATGTAAGAATGAAATATATGGAAAAATAAGAAATTGTAAAACATATAATAATTTGTCAATATGTTCAAAGGATTCTTTAGAAGACATTACGAACGGCACTTGCATAGCACATCTGCTGAAAAGTAAAGTAGATAATTGTACGAAAATAAATAATCAACACATAAAAACAATTGAAGAAATTACAAACGATATAATATTTTTAAATGAATACCAAGGCTTCGTTAAATTTGAAAACGAAAGTATTAAAATAAATGGAACATACTTAATAAAATATGTTAATACAACTATAGAAGTAGGTAATACAGGGGAAACCCCTTGCCTGCCATTTTACAGCCTATGGCAAAAGAGAAAAAAATTTAAGAAATATTGTCATTTATCTCAATTAAAGAATTTCAAACTAACGAACTAGAAGAATTAAGGACAATGGAAAACCGTAATAAGGTATATATTTCCATTAATGTAATATCTATTGGAATTATTAAATTAATTATTATAAGCACTATGTTAAAATTAAGATTTTTTCGAAAAATTTAAATAAATAAAGACAAAGAATCCAGCCAAACACTATAGAAACATGAATCGAAGACATACCTAAATATTACGTTAACACATCGATCGAGGACGCTCGATTTTAAGGGCGGAGGAGTTAACACATAATAAATTATTTACATTTTTGTCTGCACTACAGTGTAGTGAATTATTGGTACCAATAACTTCACACAGTCAAATTTCGCTGACTCTTAAATTAAAAGTCAATTTCGCAATAAGAATTTCCCACAGGTAAATTCTTATTTGCTAACTAATATTTTACATTTCCTGTTTTGAATTCGAAGTTGCACTAATTCAAAGAATTAGCGCAACAGCTAAATTGATTGACCAAGCAACCAGCTGCATGCGCAACCTGCAAAATGCTAAGTGCTGATGTCAGCGTCTGCAGTAATTGGTGTAAGCAAGTTGTTGTTGTTCTCATCAACAAAACTTTAGCTAAAAATACTAATTATAAAATTATTAAAATTGAGTTCTGTTTCTTCAGTGGAAAGGTTGAGGACGTAAAAACTTCAAACATTGTATTTTATACTTGTCATATTCGGTAGCTGTTACGCACTATAGAGAGCAGAAAACTTTACATGGGTGACCAGAAGTTATAGCTGCTAAACTCCTCTCCTTTTAAATGAGGGACACTCACGACCCTCAGCAGTAATGCCCGTAATTTTGTTTTTAGTTTTTCATATGCATATATCATTGCAACATAAATGAGCTGAGTATTGGGAAATTTAATAAGATTTTAACATTTTTACAAATTCATGAGAGCCACAATATGCCGGCATTTATGAGTAAAATATATAAATTTTCATTTCATTATTGTTAACAAAAAGTTACAAAATGCTGAATTATTACATTAAAAAGACATGAATATTTGTGAAATGCGCAGTCCCTATGTCATCTTAAAATTCATAGTAGCAGTTACTTAGAGAAGGAGCGTAGCCAAATTAGTACTTATTCAAACTGTCTTTATGGACCACCCTCCTTTCTTTGTCTTTTTCAATTACATGTTCCTCATGAAGTGGTTTCAACTTACTCCCAAGCCTATATTTCCTTTAGTATGACTTTATCGACTTCTTTAAACACGCTTTCTGCTTTATTTCTGTTGTGAGTTGCTAACTATTTTTCTTTCGCATATCTTATGCGTTCCGATACTTCAATAATTGTATTATCAGTGGTGAATCTAAATATGTCGGCTGGCCTCTTTCTAGTCACGGAATGTATTGTTTTGTTGTATTCAAATGTTGTATTCAATGGTGTACTCGTGTCATCAGTACACTTTCCAACTTCAAGCATTTCAATTAGAGTTCTGTGAAACCTTTCGACTTCACCATTGGAGCAGCTATGCGGCGGTGGATCATTCGCGATATCAATACCAAAATGATTGGCAAGAAGTTGTCTGACAGTGTTTGAATTCAGCGATTTTTCGTTGTCACAATAAATCATTTTTGCTTTTGAATAGATATTCACAATCTGTATTAACTAGAGCTTTATGTCCAAAATTGTTCTCGACCCTTTAGTCTGAACGATAGTGAATTTGGAGAACTTATCTACACAAGTCAAAAAATACTTTGAGTTGGTAGAGAAAATATCAATATGGAGGATCTCTCCTGAATATAGTGGAATGGGTGTATCTGCTATTTTATGTTTGCGACGCTACCTGTTGTATTTTATTTAGAACATATCCTGCAGTTTACCACCACTTCTTTCGCTTTCTTTTCCATCTTTGGGAAAAAATAGCCCCTTAATATTGACTTAACATTCTCTTGTGCTGCGCTGTGTTCGCGATTATGTTCCGTGGCTATTATTGCAAGCTGATTACTTGGGTCAAAAATGTCCGCAGCAATTGTTTTGGTGTACCTAAACTCAGTTTTTAGAAACATTTGCACTAATTCATGCTGAATGTAGGCTAGGATGGATAAATTACAATAAATAGCGTTTACTACATTTGTGTTCACAATATCCTGGATGGTTCCTAAGAGCGCTCTTCTGTCAAAAAATTTTATAACATGTCTGGTTCCATTTCCAAAAATAAGGAGAGTACGTTTGGACGGAATGTTAGCTTCTTCGATAATTATTTGATTCTTAAAACAATTAATTATCTCTATGGTGTACGTTAATGGTCTCTCGCTGTGAATAGTGGCTGAATCTGAGTTCATGTTTTCTTCCATAACATTGACCTTCTTACGCGAAAGAACATCGGCAACGTAATTTTCCTTACCTGGTTTATATTGAAGCTTCGCAATGTGTTCGTCGATGAATGCTTACCAACGCTTCGTTTTTGCTTTTGGGTTTCTATCGGAAACCACATATAGCGGTTGATGGTCAGTGAAGGGGTTTCAGTGCTTTCAATTTAAACATATTTTAACTCTCTTGGATTTGTAAGCGCTAACTCTTCCATTTGTTCCTTTTAAAATATCAAAAGGGTTTTGCTATACTGGCAAAGTGCTTAACGAAGTACATGTAATAGTTTGCTAAACTTACAAAAGACCTGACACTGTACAATGTCTCAGGAGGTGGGAAGCTTAGCATTGTGTTTACTTTCTCCGGACATGTTTAAATGCCACCCCCTGATACGATAAATCCGAGATACTCGGTTCCGGTTTAAAAAAAAAACGATTTTTCAATTGCTACCCTCATGTTAGTGTCATATAAACTCTTCAGTACCCGGTCTATGTCTTTAGTATGTTGTTCCTTAGTTTGTGAATAAACTATAACGTCATCCATGTAAATGAAACAAGCATTTTTTAATCCGAATGGTAGCCTACAAAATTCATACTTTCCGCTGTTGACGTAAAAGGCTGTTTTCCCTGTCTCGCTCAGCGAGCTCGGCCTGGTGAAATCCTGACTTCAAATCAAGGGTTGTAAAATATTGTGCCAGTCCCATGTATGATGAAATCGATATGACATTTGGTATGGGGTATTTATCGTCAATGGTATTTTTGTGCAATTTACGAGAATCTACTACCATAAAATTTTTTTATTGCCAAACTAATCAATATCCTTTTTGTCCACGACCTAAATGTGATATTGTAGGGAGACTTAGATGGTCTTATAAAGCCATTTCGCAGAAGTTCTTTTATCTCACTATTAACAAAGTCTACTACCCCCAATGGGGTTCTTCATGAATCATAGCAATCTCATTTCAGTTCCGAAATCATGTTGTATTTCTCCTTTTTGAAGGCCCACAACTGTAATTATTTGTGTTAGCAGGTCAGACCCAATTATTGCGTCAAAAGTTATCAAATTTGGTAATATTATAAAGAGGTTATACCAAACAAATTAATTTTACATTTTTCCCTTCTTTGCTCTCGCCGTGCACCGACTTAACCATGAATGGTTTCGTCAACGATACAATGCCTTTCAGCTCAGCAAGGCGTTTTATATAACTTGTTGAAGAACTGTGTCCGCTAACATTTTTATCTCTCTGCCCTTAGCTCCTATTGTTTTTTTGACCCAAGGGAGCTGGGCACTTTCCCTAAAAAATAATTTCTACAATATCTTCGCCTTCCTGCTCGACAATACTATCATGTGAATTTTTGGTTTCTACATCTTCTGATCTATAAGAAATGTGGTGGATTCTCTGAACCTTTGCACCAGTACTCCTATCTGATATAGGATGTCGTTTGATTTGTTGACCTTGGCTGCCTGTATTTAAATAGATTTGCCGATAACTAGAGCTTTGTAAATTTTAGGATTTGTTTTGATGTAAAAAATTTCTTCAGTTGAACATTTTTGAAAAATATTAATTGCCTTAGCATTAATGGTAGTGTGAATCCTATTATTGTATTAATGAGTTGCTAACAATACTAAATCTACTACTTCAATTAAATGTTACTGTTCTTTAATACATCGAGAAATTTCTATTAAAGTTGAGTGAAATCTCTCAATGTGACTATTAGTTTCAATATGTAAAGTCGGAATAAAAAACTGTCCAACTGAAAAAATATCTATTAAAATTTTTTTAATAATAATTGACTGAGATGCATTTTCATTATTTGATACTATTATTTTTGTATTTCGAAAGACTAGTAACATTTCCAGTAGACATCTTTCACATCTAAAGTGGACCGTGTAGCAATTGGTTCTACCATGGCAAATTTTGAAAATTTAAATTAAAATTTTTATTATTAAAATTTTTTTATTAATAATGTTCTTGGTGATGGTTAACCTTGATAATTATTTTCAAAAAAAAATTTACAATTTGTAGCAAGAGTACTTAAATCTCTTTTAATATATTCACTTTAAATTCGCTCAAAAATCTCTAACATACAACGATGAGCGCGATTGTGTTCAATAACAACGGAAAATGAGAAAAAAGGTGCTGATGTTTTGTAAAAATATTAATATTTAATGCCATATAAACAATCACGAAGAGTCCTTAATGCCCAAACAATAGCCAGCATTTCACGCTCAGTCGTTGAATAGTTTTGCTCGGGTGAGGACAGTGTACGCGAAATCATTGTAATCGATTATTTTGAGATAATACTGCTCACAAAGCATTTGCTGAAGCATCAGTTCTTAATTCAAATGGCTGGTTAAAATCGGTGTATTGCAAGATATCATCTTCTGATACTAGAATTTTCTTGACTTTATCAAAAGCAGACCTCTAAATCACAAGTTTTTGTTAAAGGCTTAACTATCGCTGCATAAATTTTAAAATTCTGCGAAAATATCCAGCAAGACCGAGAAAATAACGTAAGCCACGTAAAGTCTCTAGAATATTGAAATTTAAAATATCCCGAATTTTATTAGGGCAAGTTTGTAATTCATTTATTGAAATTAAAACCCCTAAAATCTCGAATCAATATAAACATAACAAGTTCTGCCTATCTCCTCACGCAAAACAACGTCAATAGCACGTTGAAAAATACTAGGGGCATTTTTAGACTAAAAGGTAACTGACAAAATTCATATTTTCTATTATTAACACTGAAAGTAGTTTTTTGGATATCTTTTTCACACAACTTAATCTGGTGAAATCCAGATTTTTTGTTACACCGTATGTAGGTGAATTATAAGGGGAGCACAACCTTCTAATTATGCCATTTTTTAAATGATGTTTTATTTATTTATTTATTTCACGGCAGATATAGGATAAGGATAACGCCTACTAAAAATGGCTCGTCTGTAGTTGTTTAAATAGAAGCCTCCATATTTTTGTTGTATGTTGTTATACGAGTCTCAATTTCTTTAAGAAATTCGTATCCATTTGAAACAATAAAAGAATATCCCATTCCAAAGACATTAAAAAAAAACTTAGATCATTCCTAGGACTAGCCAGTTACTAAAGAAAGTTTGTTCTAAATTTTGCAACAATCACAAAACCTTTGATTATACACTTACGTGGTGACAACGGCATAATTAGTAAAAACAAAAGTGCGAGAGTAGAAGTTAACTTAGATGAATCAGCTATAGAAGCTACGGAGAAAATCAAGAATGCTCTCCAGGCCCAAGTAGATCTTTATCAACCTGACTTCACGAAAGTTTTTGATCTGACTACAGATGCCAGCAATTTCGCCATAGGTGCAGTACTGTCACAAAATAGAAAACCTATTGCTTATATATCAAGAACACTCAATGAAACTGAACAAAACTACAGTACCAATGGAAAATAACTACTAGCCATTGTATGGGCGCTACAGAAATTAAGAAATTATTTATATGGAAGCTAATCTAACAATATATACGGACCATCAATCTTTAACCAACACTATGTCTGAAAAGAACTCAAATAGTAAACTAAAAAGATGGAAGAATTTAATAGAAGAATATGGTGCGAAATTGGTATATATACCAGGAAATCAGAATGTAGTCGCTGATGCTCTATCAAGACAGCAAATAAACACGACCACTCAGCAGAAAGCTCACCTGTACAACAACTTAGAAAGGTCAAACAGCCCTTAAACTCTTTCCGCAACCAAATTATACCAATCCACAACGAAAACAGGGATGCAATTGTATCACAGACCATTTTTCCAATTAGAACACGACATCTAATCTACTATAAAACCAAGGAGGAATTGATTTCTAGTTTAAAATAGTCATCCAACCGGGAATAACAAACGCACTAAAATTAGATGAAGAAATTTTATTTCACCTAAAAGACGACATCAGCACTAATTTCGCTACATGTACATTCGTTATCGCCCGAACACAACTACAATACATAACCCAAACGAACAAACAGGGATAGTCATACAAACCCACAAAAGAGCACACAGAAATTATAAAAATTACTCACAAGAAATACTTACTCAGTATTTTTGGCCTTCGATTCAAGAAAAATGTAAAAAATAATCCATCAACTGCGAAATTTTTTTTTACAAAACAAATATGAAAGACACCCTAATAAACAGCCCATCGGTAAAACACCAATACCAACACATGTAGGCGAATATGTACAAATGGACATATTCCACATGAACAACCAAATATACATTAGCTCCACATTCAAATACTCCAAAAACTGTTATCTACGAAAACTATAACATAAATTAAATTGTCATTAATATGTAGAATAAATATTGACACAAATATACCCAAACGCTAAAAATTTAATGACCGACAATGAAAATATTTTTATAAGTAATGTAGCAAAGTCCGTATACAACCGACTACAAATACAACATACAGCCACCCCAGTGTATCATTCAACAACAAACGCGCAAGTTGAACGTATCCACAGCACCTTAATCGAAATATCAAGTGCTTTAGCTCACGAAAATAATACGGCTCCTGCAGAAGAATTGTTTAATGCAATTAAACAATATGACAGAACCATACACACAACCACAGGATATAAACCAGAAGAAGTATTCTTCAACCGTGAGAAACATCGTGATATTAAAGACAAGCTTTGCGAAAAACGAGATAAACTTTTAAATTATCACAACAAAAACACAAAAGCGATCACATACAAAGAAGGAGACATTGTCTACGTAAAAACAGATAGACGTAATAAACAAGCTACCAAATAAAATAAACATAAAGTTGCAGAAGACCGCGGGGACACGATCCTAACAAACAAAGGAAAAGTTATATATAAGGAACAAACGACATGTAGAAATTAATAATTCTCTCATTATTAGCCTTAGAAAACAAACGACATGTACAAATTAATAATTCTCTCATTATTAGCCACTTCCACGTTCAGTGAGCACATAACTGATTTAACAAATAAAAAATATGTTTTAACTGAGACTGGTTTCGTATATCTTTATACAAATACTTCACACCTGTACCATATTGCAAATTTAACTAAAATATTGACACCTTACAAAAACATAATAAGAGGTATGTACAACATAAACAAAGAGGAACGAATAATAATCAATAAAATTGAGGCTTTAAAATCACAGCTAATACCATCTCATCGCATAACTAGATCTCTAAATTATTTAGGTTCAATTTTAAAATTCGTCACAGGCATACCAGGCCATGATGATTTAATAGAAATCAAAGTCGGTATAAAGCAACTTATAAAAAATAACTACCAACAAAGAAAAACAAATTCACAATTTGAAAAGATATTCGAAACTTTAGATCCTAAATCAATAACTGAAAACATGGTGCTAAATGAAGTCCACCAAGAACTTGTAACCATCACGAATTCAATCAATTTTGCAAACAATGGTAATTATTATTCAGGCACGATAAACATACTTGTAAATGACACCAGAGACATCATAAGAAACGTTGAGTTTGATACACCTGTAATAAACATACTAGAGTATGCAGATATACATGTTTGTCTATACCAAAACACTGTAATAACAATCTATAAATATCCCCCTATCACGAACAATTGTAAATTATATAATATAACCCCACTAACATATAAACATGGAAAAGTTATTACGGACAAAAATATTGCCAAATGCAATCACAAGTATATTAGAGTAACTAGATGTAAAAATAATGTACGAATAAACATATGCACAAAATTATCAGAGGATAATTGTACTATCCCTCTATTAGAAGGTAAGAAAGCCAAATGTAACATCATCCAAGAAAATAACAAACCTATATTTGTATTGGATCACGGTAATATCATCCTAGATGGAGAACACATATGGAATGGACATCCCATTAAAGGACCGAAATTAATACAATTTAACACCTCTACAAACATTGATGAAAAAACTTACATCAATCACGAACAACATGTAAAAAACGTAATCCATTCACACACAGACGAACAATTAGAAATCCAAAAGATTCTAACTTCGATTCAGAGTATAAATTTACGAACATTCCGGAAATGTACAAATTTATAATACCTATAGAAGAACATTCTATAAAATTCATGTTATACAGCGTCCTCAGCTTAATCACACTTGCACTCTTCGTGTACACTTTGGTCAAAATATGCCAATGTTACAAAATAAGACAGGAATTAAACCAAAGGAAAATTGCAGACAAAATATACGAAACAGAATTAATCCGCTTTAGAAAACAACAACACTAAAAAGTGAGGACACTTTTGCTTAACAGGGGGGAGAGTTAAGGAATGTATTCCTATCTATACACAAATGTATCAAAACATCCTTATCTTTAACAAACAACCCAAATGTATCAAAACATCAAAACATCCTTATCTCTAACAAACAAACCAAATCTATCAAAACATCTATATCAATAATAAGCAAAACAACATGATTGTACGTAGAGGTATAAATAGCAGTAAGCAAACTACATGTAACAAGTTATAATTTACTATCAATAAAGACGACACGTAAGTGCTCAAGAAAATAAAAGTTAATTTTTTGAAATATTGATTATAATCTTAACTCGCGCCTTTAGTGAAACTTTAGTTAAAGCTGTTTTCAAAAACAAAAAAAAAGAAGTTTGGAAGAAAGCCTACCAAACACTCTTCACTAGCTCAAAAGTTAAAAAAAAAACTTTCAAGCTTTTGTTCAAAGTTCATAGCTTTGATCAACATTCAAAAGCACTGGTTTGAAATTAAAAAAAAAAACCTGCAATTTAACAGTAGCTGCGTGTGAAGGGGTATCTGTTTCTTCTGATGGAGATGTAGGAGGAAACTGAAAACCCTTTCAGGCGGAGTTCCACGACTATGCACTCCCCGCCAAGATTAAGGGAGCAAATTGAAATTGCAACGATGGGATCGAGTGCCATAATGCTACCTTGCAATCTTCCTCACCTGCCGTACGAAACTTCTACGTATCGACAAGTTCGGAGAAAGTAACAGTCGAAAAGGTGAGATCACGGCCATCTCCCCATGACATAAGCCGTACAGGTACTCCAGTCACTGGAAGTCAACCGGGAAATATTAAAAATTCCTTAGCAGAGTTAGGCAACAGGATCAAGGAGTTAGTCAGCATGATGGGTGGCGGTAGAAGATCGATCCATCAGCTTATGCGAGACTTGGTGACAAAAATTTCATCACTACACAGCCAAGCAATGACGCAGGTAAGTAGACATACCACAAAAAAAAAAACAAAGGCGCAGTATGTGCAAATTATCAACGACGGCATTGGGAATAGTATGCACTAAGATTATTGGGTCGGCAGCTGATATCCTAACAAACCATAATACGAAATTAAATTTCTACTCGATAATCAACCGACTAGATTATACATATGCAGATCAGCGTCCGTTATATGTTCTACTAGACGATATGAAGAGAATAGTTCAAGGAAGATGTACATTGCCTGAATTCCACAGTGGTCAGCAAGGCATTAAATTTAGCCTTGTCTAAAATCGAGATGTATGCCAGCCAAAACAATGCAGCAATGTTAGAATATGCTAACGAAGAAGCTGTGCGTACCTTTATACTAGGATTAAACAGCAAATACACTAGCGGAACATTATACAGCAATAGCCCAAAAGATTTGGAGGCAGCCTACGCCATTGCATGTACAATATACCACGATAACGTAAATCAACAATTTGATGTACAGCCGCAGCGATCAAATCCAGCACGTCATCATTATTCCGAAAATCGTCCAACACCACGATACGAAGACAGGCAAAATCGTTATAACCCAGGGATACAGGTATACGGGCATAATCAGCGATGCCAGCATCAGTAGCTGCTGCAGAGACCAGTCCCCATGGAAGTCGACAACTCAAGAGAACTCGTTCGGACTACACAGAATGGTAAATATAATAACCCATTTAAGAGAGAAAGGGTGTCATCAAATCAATATATAAATCCTCAAAAAATACAGAGGGTAAATAATACAGTCGAAGAAGAAAATAGGGTAGAAAATCTAGACAATATTGAGGACAAATTTGAAACAGGAAGCACTTTTTTAGGCGTGGCGGCCCCGATAGCCGAGTGATTACCGTCGCGTACTAACATTCGGAAGGCCTGAGTTCGAGCCCAGGTTCAAAAATTATCATCAAAAATTATAGAAAATAATTTTTTCTAATTGCGGTCGCCCCTCGGCGGGGAATGTCAAGCCTCCGAGTGTATTTCTGGCATGAAATAAAGCTCCTCATAGAAATCCATCAGCCGTTCGGAGGCGGCTTAGAATAAACTGTAAGTCCCTCCATTTGTTGGTAAAAACATCAAGACGCAAAACCACAAATTGGAGGAGGGCTCGGCCGAAAATCGCTTCAGCGGTTACAAAGCGCCAAATATATAAATATATATATAAAAGGTTTGCCATGTATTGCAACAAAGTGCGGTATGACTGGCAAACCAGTAACAGTTTTAGTAGATACAGGAGCCACAAATAATTATATTAGTTTCAATTGTGATATAGGGAAATCTGTCCAAATTAAGCCAACACACACAAAAACATTGCATGGAAACTCAGTAATAAAATCAAAAAAAGTTATTACACTATTCGGACACCACTTATCTTTCTATGAAATTGATGAACTAAATGACTACGATATGATTTTAGGTGAACAGGGATTACGTGTAATAAAAGCAGAAGTAAATTTATTTGATTATAGCCTGATATATAAAAGGAGGGTTGAAGAACAAAAGATTAACTACACCTTAGATGATGAGAGATATAATAAGGAAATTTGTCAAATTATGCAAAGAAATGATTATATAAGTGAATCTTTACCATTCACAACAACAATTCAAGCTTCAATTAGAACTCAATCGGACGACCCCATATGGACTAAGCAATACCCTTATCCTATGGCAGACCATGAGTTTGTGAAAAATGAAATAAATAAATTACTTTAAGAAGGAATTATCCAACCGAGCCCGTATAATTCTCGTATATGGACCGTTCCTAAAAAGGGCACCAAGGTCCAAGAGACGGATGGTTGTTGATTTCCAAAAAATAAATTCCCATAGTAATAATAATAAAAAGCAAAAATATTTTCAATAATAGATTTAGAATCAGGATTCCACCAAATCCTCATTAAAGAGAAATATAGAGAAAAGACAGTATTTTCAGTAAATGGTGCAAAATATGAATTTTTTAGGATGCCTTTTGGTTTAAAAAATCCACCAGCGATATTTTGCGTGAATATGTTGGAAAATTTGCATATGTTTATATTGATGACGTACTAATATATTCTTCTTCAACCGAAGAGCATATTGGACACATCCAAACTATAATCAATGCACTCCATAATGCCAACATGAAGATCTCGAACGCAAAATCGCATTTTTTCAAAGATTCCGTTGAATACTTAGGACACATCATTAAACACAAAAGAGTGATTGTAGACCCAAATAAAATCGAAACAATAAAGAAGTTCCCTGAACCAAAAACTTTAAAGGAATTGAGGTAATTTTTACTACTATCTAGTTACTATAGAAAAGTTATTAAAAACTTCGCAAAAATAACAAAACCCTTGACAATACATATCAGAGGAGAACAAGGTATGGTAAAAAAGAATAAAAGCGCAAAAATAGAAATAAAGTTGTACGAAGCTACAATACAGGCCTTTGAAAAAATTAAAGTAGAATTACAAGCACAGGTAGAATTGTATCAACCAAATTTTTCAAAACCTTTTTAACTCACGACTGACGCAAGTAATTTCCCTATAGGAGCTGTATTTGCCCAAAATAGAAAACCTATCGCTTTTATTTCCAGAATCCTTAGCGATACCGAACAAAGTTATAGTACCAATGAAAAAGAACTTTTAGCTATAGTATGGGCACAACAAAAATTACGGAATTAGTTATACGGAGTAGCCGATTTGATAATTTATACAGACCACCAATCATTAATTTATTCTATATCGGAAAAAAAAAATGCAAATAGCAAACTAAAAATATGGAAAAATTTAATAGAGGAATACGGAGCAAAATTAGTTTACAAACCTGGTCACCAAATGTGGTAGCAGATGCGCTTTCTCGACAACAAATAAACACATCTACGGATTGCTCAGCCCATTCCGCACAAAGCTCACCAACAGAAATAATGAAAAAAGTGAAAAAACCACTCAACTCATTCAAAAACCAAATAATTATTATAAAAACTAATGAAGAGAAAGAAACCGTATCTCAGACAATATTTGCCGACCATTTTAGACACACGATATATTACAATGATCCACAAATTTTATGCAACAAGTTGAAAGGGGTTGTCAGACTTAACGTTACAAACGCTTTGAGAGTAGAAAATGAAGAAATATTTCACTTTGGAAAAGATATTATTCGTGCATTTCCAAATTGTACGTTTGTACAAGCACAAGGAGTCCTTACTGATATTACGAATATCGACAGCCAAAAGAGATTATTATTCAAACTCACAGAAGAGCCCATAGAAATTACAAAAACAACGCCCAAGAGATACTTTTAAACTACTACTGGCCAAACCTAAAAAAATGTACAGTTCGGAGACAAATACATGCGAAATATGCCTTGTACATAAATACGAACGTCAACCGAACATACACCCTATAGGAAAAACTCCAATACCAACAAAGGTAGGGGAATACATACAAATGGACATATTTCATATGAACAACAATATGTATCTCAGTTCAATAGATAGATACCCCAAATACTGTTTTCTTCGAAAACTAGAAAATAAAATACATTGCCACGAGTATATTGAGGAAGTGCTCATAGAAGTCTACTCAACGCACGTTATCTTATGACTGATAACGAGAGCATATTCATTGGAAATATGGCAAAATCAGTATACAGTCGACTACAAATAACGCACTCCGTCACGAGTATATTGAGGAAGTGCTCATAGAAGTCTACTCAACGCACGTTATCTTATGACTGATAACGAGAGCATATTCATTGGAAATATGGCAAAATCAGTATACAGTCGACTACAAATAACGCACTCCGTCACGCCGGTGCATCATTCAACATCAAACGCTCAAATCGAACGGGTACATAACACTCTTATCGAACTCTGTCAAACTTTAGCTGCAGAGAATAAGACAGCTCCCGCTGACGAATTATACAACGCAGTTCGCCAGTACAACAAAACTATTCACTCAAGTACAGGACGTGAACCTTAGGACGTGTTTTTTAATCACGAAAAATATCCTGATATTCGTGAAACACTTGAACAGAAGCAGCATCAGCTTTTAAGGTACCATAATAAAAATCGAAATATTATCAACTACAAGGCGATACGATTTACAGTAGGACAGATCGAAGAAATAAAACCTCGGCAAAATACAACAAACATCAATTTAAAGAAGATCGAGGTGACAAGATATTGACAGTAAAAGGGAAAATTACTCACAAAGACAGCATCAGGAAAGTATCAGCATGAAAGCTACTTCATTAATATTATTACGTATTCTTTCATCTTGTTCTTCCGACAAAATAACAGACTTAAAAGGGAAAAAATTTGTACTTGTAGAATCAGACATGATGTATATGTTTGACAATACAGCTTACCTGTATCACATAGCGAACTTATCTTATATATTAGCCCCATACGAAATATTATGTCGTCACATTATAAAATACAGGAATCACAACAAGAGGAAATACTCATAAACAGAATAGAAACCTTAAAAACACAATTAGTACCACCAGAATATCGTTCTAAAAGAGCTCTTAATTTTTTGGGCTCGGTACTTAAATTTGTAACAGGGACACCAGATCACGATGACTTAATAGAAATTAAAACCAATTGATAGAAAATAATAATGAACAGCGTAAAATAAATCCACGATTCGAAAAGATCCTTGAAACTCTTGATCCTAAATATATTACAGAGGAACTAATTATGACAGAAGTCCTGAAAGAATTAGAAAGTATTACGAATACAATAAATTTTGATAAGGTAGGAAACTTTTATTCAGGAACGTTAAATTTGAAAGAAATAAATGAAGTAAACAACAACGAATTATATAATATTCCTGCAATTAATATTCTAGAATATTCCGACATCCATGTGTGCATGTTTAAAACCGCAATAATAACCGTATACAAATATCCTGTAATTTCAAATAAATGTCAACTGTATCAAGTGATTCCTTTAGCATTTAAACAAGGAAAATATGAATTAAAGCAAAAGGTTTCAAAATGTAATAACGAATTTATTTAAAAATTACTTAGGCATTAGTATTTGTAAACAAGAATTAAGGGATAACTGCACAATTCCACTGTTATCAAATCAACAAAGTCAATGTAACATAATACAATAAAATAATATTCCAATACAAATTTTAGACCACGGCAATATTGTAATAACTAATGAACATACTTGGAATGGTTTAAAAATAAACGGACCACATTTAGTACAGTTTAAGAATTCTACAAATATAGATAATAAAACATATGTGAACCATCAAGAAGAAATTTAAAATGTTATTCACGCACATAATAGCGAACACGTAGATGTCTAGAAAATACTAGAATCAAACTCGAATTATAAATTTAATAATATTCAACAATTATATAAATATGTTATACCTATAGAAGAGCATCCATTAAAATTTACACTGTATATTATTATTTTCATAATAACTTTTACCTTAACAATTTACATACATAAAATTAAGCCAATATCAACGAAACCAACGAGAGGAAAAGAGACGCTTAATATTCCAAAGAGCATATGAAGCCGAACTTCTCCGACTACATCAGATCCGAAATGGGGACAGTTCATTTTAAACACCGGGGAGAGTTAACGACGTTGACACATACACTACACATGTTATGACTATGTATATATGTTTGTAAAAAATGAGAACGATAAACAGTACAAACATACTTCTTGTCCCTTCACTTGATAATACAAAGCAATAATAATGATAACAATGCAAAAGTACTCCTTGTCCCTTCATACAATAGCAACATCAGCAATATCAGCAATAGCATGATAACGCTTATATAAAACATGTAAACATATTTTAATATGTTTTCAATAACAACCTTATCACAAACTAATTTATATTTAGAAATAGTATAAATAGATGTAAGATAAAAATATAGTTTTTAGTTCTGAAAATATATGAGTTCAAAAAGGAGCTCCGCTGTTTTATTACTATTGCTAAGCGGACACTTAACTCACGCGAAGCAGGCGGAAAAACGCCAGTAATAATAGCTGGCGATTTTAATGCCTGGGCGACTGATTGGGAAAGTAGAGTTACTAACAGTCGTGGCAAAATGCTTATTGAAACTTTCGCCCCGCTCAATGTAACGGTAGCAAATACTGGTTCACTTATACATACCGAAAGGCAGGAGGAGGCTCAGTAATAGATATTACACTTGTAAGTGGCTGTCTGGTTAGCAAAACTAAATGGAGTGTTAGTGAAAGTTATACGCATAGCGGTCACCAAGCAATAATTATAGATATATTCCATAGAACCTTAAAAACCGGAAAAATTAACTGGCCCAAAATGGAAAGATAATGCCAAGAAAAACTATAGGAAAGCATGCTTCTCCGTGCTACTGGTTGAACGGCAGTACAAGCTGAGATCACGTTGCTTAAATGCCAGACGCAAAATGCAGCGAAGCAAAGGACGACCGGACTTCGAAGAAAATCTCGAAGCCCTACGAACGGCGAGGAAGCTTCTAAAAAATGAAATAAAATTTAGTAAAGAGCGTAGCCGTATTATGTCAAATAATGGCGGGCCTATACATAGTAAGAGAAAGCTATTAAGCAGGGTGGTAAGTTCTATTCTGCAATACGCTCCATCAGTTTGGGTCGAAGCTTTGGGCAACAACTCGCAAAAAAGAAAGTTGACCGCTCTATATAGATTAAGCTCAATTAGAGTTATTTGTGGATTTCGAACGATATCGGATGAAGCATCATATGTTCTAGCTGACCAAATCCCAATTGGCATCCACGCTGATAAAATGAAAAGGGTGTATTTAAAGTTCTCGGTTCTAAATGTGGCCGTTAATTGAAAGGAAATCGCTGCCGAAGAAAGGCGTCGGTATATAAGTGCTGGCAGGAGCGATGGATTAACTATGCGTAGGGCAGATGGACTTACGACCTCATTCCTTGCTTAAGCCGGTGGATGGAAAGAAGATATGTAGACACCGACTTCTTCTTGACGCAATTCCCTTCAGGACATGGAGTTTTCAGGAAATACCTCAACAGATTTGGCCATGACAATTCCGCGTCTTGTCCAATGTGCCCAGAGTGTGAGGTAGATGCGGGACACGTAATGTTTCGATGTACAAGATATCGTTGAAACACCACCAGGGCTTTGAATGGAAGCAATTTATTAACTCTTATGTTTCTTTCTCCTGAAAATTGGCAAATAATATGTATGATTTCGAGAGTCATATATACAAGTTAAGACAAGCGGAAATTTTAAGGCACCAGAACCTTTAATAAAGAACTTGTAATGTGGTGCAATTCGCGATGTATGGCAAATGATATGATAAAATGCAAAGTTAGCCTGGATCGGAAACTTGTCCTTTCCGACCATGCTTAAAAGCCTATATGTTGAGCGGAGCGGAAACAAGGCCTTGTCGCCTGCCCTACTTCGATTTGCGGCACTCCTAATAATGGGAATATGGAGCAGAAACAAGGACTTTCCGACCATAACCCTGTGTCTGCTAAGAGAGAAAGGAGCGGAAAATTGGACCTTCCGCCCGCAGTAAAATGTTGTAGACTGGAGACTAGGCCTCTCCAGCTACTCAGGTAGCGTGTGTATCATTGTTAAAGTAACGCGTAAGAGCTAATGTGTTTACCAGCCCCGCGTGGTAATACTTTATTGATAGTTCCGTGGGGAGAGTGGTAGTGAGTGGGGAGGTGTTTAGTACGTAGGTGCAGCTGTGAGGTTGCTCGTGTATACTACTATGTCGGTATAGCAGTATTCATGAGGGTTTTCTCTTCATCCCAAAAAAAGACGCTTATGATGCCTGAAAAGTAAATTGCGCAACCACACTTTTTATTCTCCACAGACGTGGGACGGTCAGACGATTACCATACCTGGGCTGTTTTAGCTAGTTAATTGCGAAAAAAAATTAAACGGATAAGCAACCCCCGGCGACGAGTGGCAGGAGTGGGCATGTTGATTAATAAAAAAATCCAGGTGCGACGGTCTTTTAATGGGCGGCTTACTGGTCAGCGTCTGTTCATCATGTTAGGTGTGACTGTTAAAAAACACAATGATTGAGAGTGCCTAGAAGTCTCGACAGCAAATGAAATGCAAAGGGTGATGTAAGCTTGCTCTGCTGAGGTGTCATCCGCTGGGTATATCAGTAAATACCCACTTTGGTCCTTGGTCAGGAAGTGTGTATTGGACGCAAGAATAGTAGCCGTCGTTGCTCTGGATGAGCGCCCACCCATCTGTGTTTTTCGGGACTGATAAAGCGAAGGACAGGCCTCAGGTAATTTTCGGGGAATTTTCTCCGAAGCGAAGGTATATCCTTCTATGTCCCGCTCCTAGCGATCAATTTGCATTTATGTTAGAAATCGGCAAGAAAACACATACTGGAGCCAGCTTGAAAGAAGCACAAGAATGAAAGTTCGAAACACTATATGAGGAAATCCTCCAACTTGTGTTGGGAACCCAGGTAGCTCGAACAACATAGACCGACAAACTGGCATTCTGGTTATGCACATAAGCGAAGCCAGCGACCACACATCCCGAAGGACCGCATGCAGATGAGACGACGAGCTTAGCACACTAATAAGCGAATGTCATGAAGCGAGAGGTTAAGGAGTTTATAAAGGCGATCAAAAGAAACAAATTCTCATGTTTCAAAGAACTTCGTGACAAAGTTGACGAGAATGCCTGGGGAGATGCATATAAAATAGTTATAGCGAAGATCAGAGGGGTTGTAAATCCCAAGAAAAGGTAGTGAAAATAGTGTCGGAGGGAATAGGCAACGTAAAGGCGCTTGAACATGAGGACATCCCGAACAAGGCACTAAAATCGCTATCAAACCTAACAATAGAGTTTTTCCGAGCCTTATACATGGTGCCTAAATGAAAGAGTTTTGCCGAAGGCATAGAAGAAGCAGCTTCTGATCTTTCTTCAGAACACGAGCAAATCGGCAGGAGAGCCAAGACGTATCAACCACTTTGTATGATCGACACGATGACAAAAATACTGGAGGTATCTAAAACCAATTTGACTTTAAGAGACATCAGTCCACCATAGATGCAGTGGGAAACCTGACGGACATAGCTGCTGAGGCCATAGATGGCACCAGACTACGGCGAGAGGGAATATTGTACAGTTGTCACACTTGGGGTGAAAAATGTTTTCAACTCAGCTGTGTATGTGCTGAGAATATTTACATAGTAGATATCTGTCTGACAGACTGCTATTGTACAATACGGAAGCAGCTCCAAAAAGCTACGTGGTGACAGGTGGAGTACTATAGGACTCCGTACTGTGTCCGCTATTAAGGAATGTTCCTTACGCCTACCGCTGCAAAAAGGGGTCTAGATAAGTGGTCATTCGAACGATATTGCTGTGACGTTCGTTGTGAAAGAACTTTTTCAAATTCAGAGATTCTTCTACGAAACCGTATCGAAGATTAAAGATCGACTTACCTCAAAGAAGCTGCAATTTGCCGGAGAAAAAAGAGAGGTGGTGATTATCACGAGCAGAAAAAACTAAAAGAAGTTGCCCTAAACAATGATGTCTACAACGTAAATACGAAAAATTTGTTTAGGTGCCTTGGTGTTACGATTGATGCAAGGCTGAAGTGTTAGTGGCCCTGACAAGAATAGCCTGGCTGGTCATAGCCATAGTAGGAGAGCTCTACTAGCAAAAGGCAGATATGCCGTCGGATATTTTGTCTCTGAATTTGGCATAGTCTATCAAAATACAAAAGCTATGAATAACTTGAGTGGCACATGCTGCAATCGAGGTTGTTACGGGCAATAGCGCTCTAGGAGCTCAGGATAAAATACCGGCGAAAAATAAGACCAGATTAAAAGATTAAGAACCCTGCAGTGAGTGTGTGAAGAATCACTTTGGTCCAGCTTGTAGCCGGTTGAGCCTACTATGTAGGAGTCTCCTTTAGTAAAACCAATTAAGGAATGTTAATTAGTTATTTTATTATGAGAGTTAGTATTAGTTGATATGATTTAAATTTTAAATAGTTTTAAGAACTTATTTCATTGAAAGTAAATAAATTACACATTTATCTTATTTTGTTCGTTTTGGTTTGTCGACCGGATTCGCTGAATAGCTAATGCTAATTTGCTGCTGTCAGCATCGCAGTAGCTCCATCGCATCGTTTACCAATAGTAAATGTGAGGCAATCATGTGTAGTAGTTTCATTTAGGGATCTCATAGGCTAAGTATTTAGAAGTTAGGAGAGTGCTAAATCTTACATGTATTTGCAGATAGAAATGGGCACCAACTCAACGCAGACATCTAACCCAACATCCAAGCCAGCGCCCAATCCCTCTTCCATGCTCCACGCTAGAAAAGTATATCAGTAGTGACAGCTCAGCCAAGCACGCTCATTGAACATCGGCAAAAAGGGGAGAAATTTCACTCGCCAACACGCTCTACGTTCCTGTCGTATTTTTCGGGCAATGCCATTTGAACAACAATGCTTCTCCTCGAATTGTTTACCATAGTCACATAAAACGGTAACATTTCATGACACGTAGAGCCAATGTACTTACCAGCCCCACGAAGTAGTACTTTATTAGTAATTCCGAAGGAGCGCGGTAGTGCTGTTATGTCATGTAGAAGTACTTATAAAAGTTTCCTCTTCATGGGTGTCATATCAAAAATTCACATAACGCCAGAATTGTTTCTCAAATAAAAATACAAAATGTACGGTCAACTGCACCATACACTACTTCACCAAAGCCAGAAGCCACTACAGAAGCGTTTCGAGACAAATAGGCGCATCAAAAAACCAACGCAGCGTAGCGCATCAAATACTCGCAAAAGGGTTCACAAATAAAACCGCAGAAACCTAGAATGTGGAATAGGTAGAAAAGCAACAAGGTAGTTAGTACGAAGCCTAAAGGGGGAAGGTATTTAGAAGGTCAGCATTGTAAAATACGTTAAGTAAAATTTATATTAATTTGGGGATCAATAATGAAAAATATGCAGTAAAGCAAATTGAAAGTATACAAAGTGCAGGTAGCACATGTAACAGTGGAGCTCTTAGTAAAGGGTGTTTTTTTATAGAGGTATAGAACTTTTAGTTGGCATTACTTTTCAAGATGGCGACCGATTTAACAGCTGTCAAGTGATTTATTCTCAGTTTGGTTTGGCAATTCATCATGAATAGACTCACGCCTGAACAACGCTTGCAAATAGTGCAATTTTATTTCGAAAATAATGGTTCTGTGCGGAAAAAGTATCGCGCACTACGTCCATTAGCGATGAAGCGCACTTCTGGTTGAATGGCTACGTCAACAAACAAAACTGCCGCATTTGGAGTGAAAGTAATCCTCAAGTGTATGTTGAAACACCGTTACATCCAGAAAAACTGACTGTTTGGTGCGCTTTATGGGCTGGTGGAATCATTGGTCCGTACTTTTTCAAAAACGATGGTGGCCAGAACGTTACAGTCAATGGTGATCCGCCATGATCGGCCATGATTACTAACTTTCATTCTTGAATTGAATAACCATGATGTCCAGGAGATGTGGTTTCAACAAGACGGCGCAATATGTCACACAGCTCGTGCCGCAATAGATTTATTGAAAGACACGTCTGGTGACCGCCTAATTTCACGTTTTGGACCTGTGAATTGGCCTCCAAGATCTTGTGATTTAACACCGCTAGACTACTTTCTGTGGGGCTATGTAAAGTCATTGGTTTATGCGGATAAGCCACAAACGCTTGACCATTTGGAAGACAACATTCGCCGTGTTATTGCCGATATACCCGATATATGGCCACAAATGTTGGAAAAAGTCATCGAAAATTGGACGTCCAGATTGGACTACATCCGCGCCAGCAGTGGCGGTCATATGCCAGAAATCATATTTAAAATGCAATGCCACAAGATTATTTTTCGGATAAATAAAATTCATGTCAATCGAATAATACATCGTGGTTCTATTGCAACTTAAAGTTCTATACCTCTATAAAAAAACACCCTTTACAACGTCAAATCAGGCACTAGACATTATATACATACATTTACTGCCTACAAATTTGTTTTGCAAGCAGCTGGCAGCGAAGTCAGCACATGGACTATCAGAATCTTCCACATTATTTACCTGTGATAAAGGTCATTCTAATATACTTGGCAAGTTTCGTATTTCTGTAGAATTGTACTTAAATTACACCCTCAAATTGCCTTCCCCTCCAGATAGCAGTGGGATAGGGGTGAGGTGGGCAGAAACAGAGATAAGTATCTGCACAGATACATCCAAACTATATAACGGAATGGATATTGGATACCAGAATCATCCTCCGACAATCAGGTCACTGGGGATGCTTACAGCAAGAAATATATTTATATACATGTACAAATAACCAAGCTTCTTTGAAATCATTAACGTTTCTGAGAATCTCATCTAAAATATTGAAGGAACTAAAGGACTAACATCCTGTTTCAAATGGATTCCACAACACAGAGATATTCCAGGCAAACGTGCAGCAAATGATAACAATTTACACTTATTTTAGAATTTTTAATTGAAGATCTGTTAGTGTTTAGTGCAATAAAAATTAAGTGTTGAAAACTACTTTTCATTTTTTAACTACCCGAGGTGATGACTCGAATATTATTTTCAGTGTAATCCAAAAAATACTTCAAATGACGCCGAAGCAGTGACCTAGTAGAAAAACATAGAAGACTCCAAAAAACTTTGAGAAAGTATAGAAAATAAAATTGATTGATTATTTGAAATGACCCAGGAAATTACTAAAAAAAATTAAACATGATTCCTAAATTAAAAATGGAATTTTTAAAGAACTAAAAAAGATTAAGCAAAAGAATACAAGTCCCAGGTCTAAATTTACTTTAACCCACGAAGTGATATTTTATAGCAGACTTAAGCCGAAGAACCAAGAATAATAACCTTAGCAATTTCACTTCAAAATTTTGGATATACTTTCGTAAGTATATTAAAAATGTGTTCTTTATCGTTTCCTGATGGAGGAAATGAGAAGATAATTACTCTTGATAGGCATGTGATACGTTTGCACATGGCTGGTTCCAGGGCAGCGCAGGGAACTAGTACCCCTTCAACCACAAATCCCTGCTTTTCTGACTTCGAGGTCAGAAGACGCAAACACCACTTTTGCGTGATATTACAACATATCAGATGGAAGGGAGGGGGCTGCTGTTACCGCCTTAATATTATACAATATATTCGACATCAATTGGCTTAGAATTAAGGAATGCCTTTGGTATCATTACGGGAACAAGCGACATCCGCAGCTTTGATCATTAGTTGCATCAGCTACAACAGAAGCGGTCAAGGATTGACGAATTCCATGCGAAAGTGAACCATCAGCTCACCCTCAAAATCAATAAAATAAAAACCGAGCCTTAGAATTTTTTTCAAAATTTTTCTATTTACTCAACCTCTACCCGTTATCAAGTGGTAGCACGTCTGAACAATTTCACAATCATATCTTCTTCTTCTTCTTCTTCTTTGGTGTAGGCACCGCTTACGCGATTATAGCCTCGTCAACAATAGCGCGCCACTCGTTTCTTCTTCTTGCTGTTTGGCGCCAGTTAGAAATACCAAGTGACACCAGGTCGCTCTCCACCTGATCTTTCCAACGGAGTGGAGGTCTCCCTCTTCCTCTGCTTCCACCAGCGGGTACTCCATCGAATACTTTCAAAGCTGGAGCGCTTTCATCCATTCGGACGACATGACCTAGCCAGCGTAGCCGTCGTATAGCTCGTACAGCTCATCGTTCCATCGTCTGCGGTATTCGCCGTTGCCAATGCGCAAAGGACCATAAATCTTCCGCAAAACTTTTCTCTCGAGAACTCCTAAAGCCGACTCATCGGATGTAGACATCGTCCAGGCTTCTGCACCATATGTCAGGACGGGGATGATGAGCGACTTGTAGAGTTTGGTTTTAGTTCGTAGAGAGAGGACTTTACTTTGCAATTGCCTACTCAGTCCAAAGTAGCACCTGTTAGCAAGAGTGATTCTGCGTTGGATTTCAAGGCTGACATTGTTGGTGTTGTTAATGCTAGTTCCCAGATACACGAAATTATCTACGACTTCGAAGTTGTGACTGTCAACAGTGACGTGGGAGCCAAGTCGCGAATGCGATGACCGTTTATTTGATGACAGGAGATATTTCGTCTTGCCCTCGTTCACTACCAGACCCATTCGCTTCGCTTCTTTGTCTAATCTGGAGAACGCAGAACTTACATTGCGGGTGTTATGACCAATTATATCAATATCATCGGCATACGCCAACAATTGCACACTCTTGTAGAATATTGTGCCTGGTCTGTTTGGCTCTGCAGCTCGTATTATTTTCTCAAGCATCAAATTAAAATAATCACACGATAAAGAGTCTCGTTGTCTGAAACCTCGTTTGGTATCGAATGGCTCGGAGAGGTCCTTCCCAATTCTGACCGCACTTCTGGTATTATCCAAAGAGGCCGAAAGGCGTGAGTATGAAGAGCTTGAGAAGCTGGCCGACAAGGGTAATGCTCGAAAATTCTATGAGAAGATGCGGCGACTTACAGAAGGTTTCAAGACCGCAGCAAACTCATGTAGGGACAATAGAGGTAATCTGGTGACAGATGTCCAGAGTATACTTAGTGTATGGAGGGAACACTTCTCTAACCTGCTCAATGGCAGTGAAAATGAAAGCCCCGGAGATGGCGAACCCGAAACCCCAATCGATGACGATGGTATAGAGGTGCCATCACCCGACTATGAAGAAGTTCGGATAGCGATTTCCCGCTTAAAAAATAACAAAGCGGCGGGAGCCGATGGCTTACCGGCAGAACTTTTCAAATATGGCGGCGAAGAGCTGACAAGGAGCACGCATCAGCTTCTTTGCAAAATATGGTCGGAAGAAAGCATGCCTGACGAATGAAACCTAAGTGTGCTCTGCCCAATCCAAAAAAAAGGAGACTCCACGGTCTGCGCCAATTATCGTGGGATACGTCTCCTTAATATCGCATATAAGGTCTTATGTAGCGTATTGTGTGAAAGACTAAAGCCCACCGTCAACAAACTGATTGGACCTTATCAGTGCGGCTTTAGACCTGGCAAATCCACCATTGACCAGATATTTACCATACGCCAAATCTTGGAGAAGACCCGAGAGAAAAGAATCGATACACACCAGCTTTTTATCGATTTTAAAGCTGCCTTCGACAGCACGATAAGGAAATGCCTCTACGCCGCTATGTCTGAATTCGATATCCCCACGAAACTCATACGGCTTTGTAAACAATCATATCTTACCTAGCAAAAATAAGTAATCCTCTGCCACTTCCAATTAAGGCCAATTGGCACCCTCAGGACTCTCGTCCCCCATATCCAAAGATCAAGCGGCCCATACGCCAGAATAACCAAAGCACGGAATTGCGCTAACCAGTGGAGAAGATGGAAGTAGATGCTTCAGTACAGACACGAAATGTTAATTACATGAATAGACTAAATCCATTCAAACGCGCCAGATCCGATAATTTGCAATGTAAACAGCAGAGACTGTAAAAGAAGCTAGTGAAGAACAAAATAATTTGGTCTCCGGCCAAAGAATTAGGATTCAAAAGAAAAATGAACTTTATCAATTATGAAAATATATCAAATATAAAAAACAAAAAGAAAAATAAATATTTTTTTTTCATATCTGATCGTTCTCAATGTGTGTTTGAAACCGTGTTTGTGGGTGTGTGATTTTAATAGTATCTTGATTTCGAATAACAATAATGGTTAAAATAACATCGCTTTATGAGACGCCAGTCGCGGTTAACATGTTAAAACCTCATAAAAGATGGCCAGAAAACAACAAAATCAATTGCTAAATATGTCAAACTATGAGAACATATACGTCAATTTAAAGCATTTATTCATATTCAGCATAACAAGATCTAAGAAAAAATAAAATATTCAATATTCAATACTGAAAAAAATCTCGTGCAGGTGTATTTTTTATTGAAGCCGTTACAAATCATATGGTATTTTGTAATGACCCCATGCATATGTCATTATTTTATCAGCTTTTATAAATCTCTTATCATCATTGTAATTATTGTTAAGACTATTTAATTTAATTTTTTTTTAAATTTATTTAAATACCAAATATGCCATATTCTGCATTAATCTCTATATCACATATCCCACATTAATGTATTGTGTGTTAATATGTACAGCAATATTTTACAAATTTATTATACGTAAAACGGTACTTGATTTTAATGTTAACATTACTTAAACACAAAATTCCACACCCAATTGAAAACTGTTAATACGCGCTGACATTTTCCGTGGGAAATTAATGTTGAGTACTTAGTATAAATAACAGCGCAGTGCTGCTATAGGAGTTAAGGCTTAATGTTAAGTAAAGTAGAATTAAGTAGTCAGTTGTCGTTTAAAACGCAGTAAACGAGTATTACTCAAATCAACGCAAGTTGATATTTTAAATAAGTTATTAATGATTCCACCAGCCCATAAAGCGCACCAAACAGTCAGTTTTTCTGGATGTAACGGTGTTTCAACATACACTTAAGGATTACCTTCACTCCAAATGCGGCAGTTTCCTTTGTTGACGTAGCCATTCAACCAGAAGTGCGCTTCATCGCCAAACATCGCTAAAATGGACGTAGTGCGCGATACGTTTTCCGCACAGAACCATTATTTTCGAAATAAAATTGCACTACTTGCAAGCGTTGTTCAGGCGTGAGTCTATATATGAGATGAAACATATACGAGACGAAACCAAACTGAGAATAAATCACTTGACAGCTGTTAAATCGGTCGCCATCTTGAAAAGTAATGCCAACTTAAAGTTCTATACCTCTATAAAAAACACCCTATATTACCGTTGATATTGTTTACTAACATACCACTTTAACACATGAAAAAGCTCATTTACGTGTGGTGCAGATAATATCTAATCTAGTGTACTTAATTTCTGCGCCGAATTTCTATATCCACCATTAACGAACATATCCAATGCTTCAATCAAGAAAAATATATTTCCCTCATTCTGGAAAGAATCGTGTATTTTACCCCTGCATAAATCTGATAGTATATCTTGTATCATAAATTACCGAGGCATTGCAAAGTTATGTTCTATTGCAAAAAAAAATTTAAGCTATTTTAACTGATCAACTAGTTCAGTAATGGTTTCAAAAACATTTATCAAACCGATAAACATGCAAAGCATTTTACATGGTCTCACATTCAATACTCCGCTATTAACTCGATAATTTTCGGGTTAAAACATCCTTATTCCGTACTTCACGTGAAATATCAATGAAATCTGGTGTACCTAAAGGCAGTAATCTCGGCCCCTTACTATCTCTTTTAATCACCAATGATCCCCCAAATGTGTTTCTTTATTCCAAAGGACTTATGCGCGCAGATGATGTCATAAGGTGGTGTTTTTTTTTATTATATGGAAATGGAAAGCATCGAAAGCCTTAACCCCGTCAGTGTGAGGCTCCAACCTAATGAACCCATCTCCCTCCGTACGGTAACCCCTGGTACTACCTTTCAGTATTTCGTGAGGAGGCTGTTTGAGGTAATAGCTCACTAGTTTGAGTCGATATCGTCTGTCGTTATCGTTATCTCTATTCAATCGTGCTGGTTTATTATTATATTTATTATTATTATTATTATTATTATTATTATTATTATTATTATTGTTATTATTATTATAATAAATGCGGTAGAGCGCCTCAAAATACCGCCGGACCTGCTCAACATTCTAACAAGTTATTTAAGTAATATAATGCTACAGTACATACTTAATGGAGTAAACATTGTAAGATACGCTGATGATACAGCAATCGTTGTAGTTGCTAAAACGTTACCAGCTATAGTTCAGCTTGCTGAGCTGGTAACCACAGGCATTAAAAGCTGGTTAAGGTCAAAATCAAAAGTCAATTAGAAGAATGTGGAGAAAATCCAGTTGAGATTTTGCGATTGCATTATTGTATCTTCATTGACCATCGTCTAAGCTTTCGTGTTACGAATACGCAAATAATAAAGCCGCGGCAGCCACCACTGTCTTACCTAGGCTAATGGCAAACGTCAGCGGACCGCAGCAACAAAGTAGGCAGCATCCCCCGGGGGTAGTGAAAGCGATCGTCCTTTATTGCTCTACGATTTGGTACTCGGCGTTTTAAACAGAATCCTACGTCCGAGGCATTAGGTCTAATTACCGTCGGTGGGACCTCCTTGTTTGCGCTGTTTTCCGCACGGTATAAGAAAAAGTAGCGTTAGTTATTGCAGGGCTATTTTCCTCGATATCGCAGCCCGGGAATAAACGAATTAGCGAAACTGAAACGTGAAGAACGAAGTAGTAGTATCAAGAGCGCCGAAAGGCAGCTATCCATAACTCGCTGGCAGAGAATATGGAATGAAGGGAAGGTGACTCACCGTGTGATACCTATTCCAGTGGTATGGCTAGGTAGGAAGTATGAACTCGTGGACTTCTATTTAAGACAAGCCCTCAGTAGTCGCCGGTGTTTTAAAAGCTATTTTCACCGCTTTGACCATGAACAAGACACATACTGTGAACTTTTTGGTCCAGAATTCGTAGAAGACGCGGAACATTCAATCTTCATCCGCCTTGCTTTGTCGGCCAACGGCGAAGACTGAACGAGGCTGTAGGCATACATTTTACACCTGACATGTTGATTAAATATACGCTGGAAAGCGCAAATATCTGGAATTCAATCAGCAGGATTATAACCGAAATAATGCAGCATTTACGATTGGGCGAACAGCAGAGGCGAAGACGCAACACTCATATTGACCAGGTAACTTATGTGACAAGTATTTAAACCAGCACGATTGAATAGAGATAACGATAACGACGGACGATATCGACTCAAACTAGTGAGCTATTACCTCAAACAGCCTCCTCACGAAATACTGAAAGGTAGTACCAGGGGTTACCGTACGGAGGGAGATGGGTTCATTAGGTTGGAGCCTCACACTGACGGGGTTAAGGCTTTCGATGCTTTCCATTTCCATATAATAAAAAAAAACACCACCTTATGACATCATCTGCGCGCATAAGTCCTTTGGAATAAAGAAACACATTTGGGGGATCATTGGTGATTAAAAGAGATAGTAAGGGGCCGAGATTACTGCCTTTAGGTACACCAGATTTCATTGATATTTCACGTGAAGTACTGAATAAGGATGTTTTAACCCGAAAATTATCGAGTTAATAGCGGAGTATTGAATGTGAGACCATGTAAAATGCTTTGCATGTTTATCGGTTTGATAAATGTTTTTGAAACCATTACTGAACTAGTTGATCAGTTAAAATAGCTTAAATTTTTTTGCAATAGAACATAACTTTGCAATGCCTCGGTAATTTATGATACAAGATATACTATCAGATTTATGCAGGGGTAAAATACACGATTCTTTCCAGAATGAGGGAAATATATTTTTCTTGATTGAAGCATTGGATATGTTCGTTAATGGTGGATATAGAAATTCGGCGCAGAAATTAAGTACACTAGATTAGATATTATCTGCACCACACGTAAATGAGCTTTTTCATGTGTTAAAGTGGTATGTTAGTAAACAATATCAACGGTAATATAGGGTGTTTTTTTATAGAGGTATAGAACTTTAAGTTGGCATTACTTTTCAAGATGGCGACCGATTTAACAGCTGTCAAGTGATTTATTCTCAGTTTGGTTTCGTCTCGTATATGTTTCATCTCATATATAGACTCACGCCTGAACAACGCTTGCAAGTAGTGCAATTTTATTTCGAAAATAATGGTTCTGTGCGGAAAACGTATCGCGCACTACGTCCATTTTAGCGATGTTTGGCGATGAAGCGCACTTCTGGTTGAATGGCTACGTCAACAAAGGAAACTGCCGCATTTGGAGTGAAGGTAATCCTTAAGTGTATGTTGAAACACCGTTACATCCAGAAAAACTGACTGTTTGGTGCGCTTTATGGGCTGGTGGAATCATTAATAACTTATTTAAAATATCAACTTGCGTTGATTTGAGTAATACTTGTTTACTGCGTTTTAAACGACAACTGACTACTTAATTCTACTTTACTTAACATTAAGCCTTAACTCCTATAGCAGCACTGCGCTGTTATTTATACTAAGTACTCAACATTAATTTCCCACGGAAAATGTCAGCGCGTATTCAACAGTTTTCAATTGGGTGTGGAATTTTGTGTTTAAGTAATGTTAACATTAAAATCAAGTACCGTTTTACGTATAATAAATTTGTAAAATATTGCTGTACATATTAACACACAATACATTAATGTGGGATATGTGATATAGAGATTAATGCAGAATATGGCATATTTGGTATTTAAATAAATTAAAAAAAAAATTAAATTAAATAGTCTTAACAATAATTACAATGATGATAAGAGATTTATAAAAGCTGATAAAATAATGACATATGCATGGGGTCATTACAAAATACCATATGATTTGTAACGGCTTCAATAAAAAATACACCTGCACGAGATTTTTTTCAGTATTGAATATTGAATATTTTATTTTTCTTAGATCTTGTTATGCTGAATATGAATAAATGCTTTAAATTGACGTATATGTTCTCATAGTTTGACATATTTAGCAATTGATTTTGTTGTTTTCTGGCCATCTTTTATGAGGTTTTAACATGTTAACCGCGACTGGCGTCTCATAAAGCGATGTTATTTTAACCATTATTGTTATTCGAAATCAAGATACTATTAAAATCACACACCCACAAACACGGTTTCAAACACACATTGAGAACGATCAGGTATGAAAAAAAAATATTTATTTTTCTTTTTGTTTTTTATATTTGATATATTTTCATAATTGATAAAGTTCATTTTTCTTTTGAATCCTAATTCTTTGGCCGGAGACCAAATTATTTTGTTCTTCACTAGCTTCTTTTACAGTCTCTGCTGTTTACATTGCAAATTATCGGATCTGGCGCGTTTGAATGGATTTAGTCTATTCATGTAATTAACATTTCGTGTCTGTACTGAAGCATCTACTTCCATCTTCTCCACTGGTTAGCGCAATTCCGTGCTTTGGTTATTCTGGCGTATGGGCCGCTTGATCTTTGGATATGGGGGACGAGAGTCCTGAGGGTGCCAATTGGCCTTAATTGGAAGTGGCAGAGGATTACTTATTTTTGCTAGGTAAGATATGATTGTTTACAAAGCCGTATGAGTTTCGTGGGGATATCGAATTCAGACATAGCGGCGTAGAGGCATTTCCTTATCGTGCTGTCGAAGGCAGCTTTAAAATCGATAAAAAGCTGGTGTGTATCGATTCTTTTCTCTCGGGTCTTCTCCAAGATTTGGCGTATGGTAAATATCTGGTCAATGGTGGATTTGCCAGGTCTAAAGCCGCACTGATAAGGTCCAATCAGTTTGTTGACGGTGGGCTTTAGTCTTTCACACAATACGCTACATAAGACCTTATATGCGATATTAAGGAGACTTATCCCACGATAATTGGCGCAGACCGTGGAGTCTCCTTTTTTTTGGATTGGGCAGAGCACACTTAGGTTTCATTCGTCAGGCATGCTTTCTTCCGACCATATTTTGCAAAGAAGCTGATGCGTGCTCCTTGTCAGCTCTTCGCCGCCATATTTGAAAAGTTCTGCCGGTAAGCCATCGGCTCCCGCCGCTTTGTTATTTTTTAAGCGGGAAATCGCTATCCGAACTTCTTCATAGTCGGGTGATGGCACCTCTATACCATCGTCATCGATTGGGGTTTCGGGTTCGCCATCTCCGGGGCTTTCATTTTCACTGCCATTGAGCAGGTTAGAGAAGTGTTCCCTCCATACACTAAGTATACTCTGGACATCTGTCACCAGATTACCTCTATTGTCCCTACATGAGTTTGCTGCGGTCTTGAAACCTTCTGTAAGTCGCCGCATCTTCTCATAGAATTTTCGAGCATTACCCTTGTCGGCCAGCTTCTCAAGCTCTTCATACTCACGCATTTCGGCCTCTTTGGATAATACCAGAAGTGCGGTCAGAATTGGGAAGGACCTCTCCGAGCCATTCGATACCAAACGAGGTTTCAGACAACGAGACTCTTTATCGTGTGATTATTTTAATTTGATGCTTGAGAAAATAATACGAGCTGCAGAGCCAAACAGACCAGGCACAATATTCTACAAGAGTGTGCAATTGTTGGCGTATGCCGATGATATTGATATAATTGGTCATAACACCCGCAATGTAAGTTCTGCGTTCTCCAGATTAGACAAAGAAGCGAAGCGAATGGGTCTGGTAGTGAACGAGGGCAAGACGAAATATCTCCTGTCATCAAATAAACGGTCATCGCATTCGCGACTTGGCTCCCACGTCACTGTTGACAGTCACAACTTCGAAGTCGTAGATAATTTCGTGTATCTGGGAACTAGCATTAACAACACCAACAATGTCAGCCTTGAAATCCAACGCAGAATCACTCTTGCTAACAGGTGCTACTTTGGACTGAGTAGGCAATTGCAAAGTAAAGTCCTCTCTCTACGAACTAAAACCAAACTCTACAAGTCGCTCATCATCCCCGTCCTGACATATGGTGCAGAAGCCTGGACGATGTCTACATCCGATGAGTCGGCTTTAGGAGTTCTCGAGAGAAAAGTTTTGCGGAAGATTTATGGTCCTTTGCGCATTGGCAACGGCGAATACCGCAGACGATGGAACGATGAGCTGTACGAGCTATACGACGGCTACGCTGGCTAGGTCATGTCGTCCGAATGGATGAAAGCGCTCCAGCTTTGAAAGTATTCGATGGAGTACCCGCTGGTGGAAGCAGAGGAAGAGGGAGACCTCCACTCCGTTGGAAAGATCAGGTGGAGAGCGACCTGGTGTCACTTGGTATTTCTAACTGGCGCCAAACAGCAAGAAGAAGAAACGACTGGCGCGCTATTGTTGACGAGGCTATAATCGCGTAAGCGGTGCCTACACCAAAGAAGAAGAAGAAGAAGAAGATATGATTGTGAAATTGTTCAGACGTTCAGACGTGCCACTTGATTACGGGTAGAGGTTGAGTAAATAGAAAAATTTTAAAAAAAATTCTAAGGCTCGGTTTTTATTTTATTGATTTTGAGGGTGAGCTGATGGTTCACTTTCGCATGGAATTCGTCAATCCTTGACCGCTTCTGTTGTAGCTGATGCAACTAATGATCAAAGCTGCGGATGTCGCTTGTTCCCGTAATGATACCTAAGCCAATTGATGTCGAATATATTGTATAATATTAAGGCGGTAACAGCAGCCCCCTCCCTTCCATCTGATATGTTGTAATATCACGCAAAAGTGGTGTTTGCGTCTTCTGACCTCGAAGTCAGAAAAGCAGGGATGTGTGGTTGAAGGGGTACTAGTTCCCTGCGCTGCCCTGGAACCAGCCATGTGCAAACGTATCACATGCCTATCAAGAGTAATTATCTTCTCATTTCCTCCATCAGGAAACGATAAAGAACACATTTTTAATATACTTACGAAAGTATATCCAAAATTTTGAAGTGAAATTGCTAAGGTTATTATTCTTGGTTCTCGGCTTAAGTCTGCTATAAAATATCACTTCGTGGGTTAAAGTAAATTTAGACCTGGGACTTGTATTCTTTGGCTTAATCTTTTTTAGTTCTTTAAAAATTCCATTTTTAATTTAGGAATCATGTTTAATTTTTTTTAGTAATTTCCTGGGTCATTTCAAATAATCAATCAATTTTATTTTCTATACTTTCTCAAAGTTTTTTGGAGTCTTCTATGTTTTTCTACTAGGTCACTGCTTCGGCGTCATTTGAAGTATTTTTTGGATTACACTGAAAATAATATTCGAGTCATCACCTCGGGTAGTTAAAAAATGAAAAGTAGTTTTCAACACTTAATTTTTATTGCACTAAACACTAACAGATCTTCAATTAAAAATTCTAAAATAAGTGTAAATTGTTATCATTTGCTGCACGTTTGCCTGGAATATCTCTGTGTTGTGGAATCCATTTGAAACAGGATGTTAGTCCTTTAGTTCCTTCAATATTTTAGATGAGATTCTCAGAAACGTTAATGATTTCAAAGAAGCTTGGTTATTTGTACATGTATATAAATATATTTCTTGCTGTAAGCATCCCCAGTGACCTGATTGTCGGAGGATGATTCTGGTATCCAATATCCATTCCGTTATATAGTTTGTATGTATCTGTGCAGATACTTATCTCTGTTTCTGCCCACCTCACCCCTATCCCACTGCTATCTGGAGGGGAAGGCAATTTGAGGGTGGAATTTAAGTACAA
>CM061530.1:29385209-29424111 GCA_030068015.2 Neoceratitis asiatica
TGGTTTCTACCATAGGCTAGTCCATTTCACTACCTATCCGCCAGTATACATATCGATTTTTTCCGATAACTCCTTATATGTTTTTATCGATTTTTAAAAAAGTGATAAAAACCAGCATATTGCATTTTATCGTTTTTCTCCCTAACCGTGAGTGCTACGACCACGTGGTTTCTACCATAGGCTAGTCCATTTCACTACCTATCCGCCAGTATACATATCGATTTTTTCCGATAACTCCTTATATGTTTTTATCGATTTTTAAAAAAGTGATAAAAACCAGCATATTGCATTTTATCGTTTTTCTCCCTAACCGTGAGTGCTACGACCACGTGGTTTCTACCATAGGCTAGTCCATTTCACTACCTATCCGCCAGTATACATATCGATTTTTTCCGATAACTCCTTATATGTTTTTATCGATTTTTAAAAAAGTGATAAAAACCAGCATATTGCATTTTATCGTTTTTCTCCCTAACCGTGAGTGCTACGACCACGTGGTTTCTACCATAGGCTAGTCCATTTCACTACCTATCCGCCAGTATACATATCGATTTTTTCCGATAACTCCTTATATGTTTTTATCGATTTTTAAAAAAGTGATAAAAACCAGCATATTGCATTTTATCGTTTTTCTCCCTAACCGTGAGTGCTACGACCACGTGGTTTCTACCATAGGCTAGTCCATTTCACTACCTATCCGCCAGTATACATATCGATTTTTTCCGATAACTCCTTATATGTTTTTATCGATTTTTAAAAAAGTGATAAAAACCAGCATATTGCATTTTATCGTTTTTCTCCCTAACCGTGAGTGCTACGACCACGTGGTTTCTACCATAGGCTAGTCCATTTCACTACCTATCCGCCAGTATACATATCGATTTTTTCCGATAACTCCTTATATGTTTTTATCGATTTTTAAAAAAGTGATAAAAACCAGCATATTGCATTTTATCGTTTTTCTCCCTAACCGTGAGTGCTACGACCACGTGGTTTCTACCATAGGCTAGTCCATTTCACTACCTATCCGCCAGTATACATATCGATTTTTTCCGATAACTCCTTATATGTTTTTATCGATTTTTAAAAAAGTGATAAAAACCAGCATATTGCATTTTATCGTTTTTCTCCCTAACCGTGAGTGCTACGACCACGTGGTTTCTACCATAGGCTAGTCCATTTCACTACCTATCCGCCAGTATACATATCGATTTTTTCCGATAACTCCTTATATGTTTTTATCGATTTTTAAAAAAGTGATAAAAACCAGCATATTGCATTTTATCGTTTTTCTCCCTAACCGTGAGTGCTACGACCACGTGGTTTCTACCATAGGCTAGTCCATTTCACTACCTATCCGCCAGTATACATATCGATTTTTTCCGATAACTCCTTATATGTTTTTATCGATTTTTAAAAAAGTGATAAAAACCAGCATATTGCATTTTATCGTTTTTCTCCCTAACCGTGAGTGCTACGACCACGTGGTTTCTACCATAGGCTAGTCCATTTCACTACCTATCCGCCAGTATACATATCGATTTTTTCCGATAACTCCTTATATGTTTTTATCGATTTTTAAAAAAGTGATAAAAACCAGCATATTGCATTTTATCGTTTTTCTCCCTAACCGTGAGTGCTACGACCACGTGGTTTCTACCATAGGCTAGTCCATTTCACTACCTATCCGCCAGTATACATATCGATTTTTTCCGATAACTCCTTATATGTTTTTATCGATTTTTAAAAAAGTGATAAAAACCAGCATATTGCATTTTATCGTTTTTCTCCCTAACCGTGAGTGCTACGACCACGTGGTTTCTACCATAGGCTAGTCCATTTCACTACCTATCCGCCAGTATACATATCGATTTTTTCCGATAACTCCTTATATGTTTTTATCGATTTTTAAAAAAGTGATAAAAACCAGCATATTGCATTTTATCGTTTTTCTCCCTAACCGTGAGTGCTACGACCACGTGGTTTCTACCATAGGCTAGTCCATTTCACTACCTATCCGCCAGTATACATATCGATTTTTTCCGATAACTCCTTATATGTTTTTATCGATTTTTAAAAAAGTGATAAAAACCAGCATATTGCATTTTATCGTTTTTCTCCCTAACCGTGAGTGCTACGACCACGTGGTTTCTACCATAGGCTAGTCCATTTCACTACCTATCCGCCAGTATACATATCGATTTTTTCCGATAACTCCTTATATGTTTTTATCGATTTTTAAAAAAGTGATAAAAACCAGCATATTGCATTTTATCGTTTTTCTCCCTAACCGTGAGTGCTACGACCACGTGGTTTCTACCATAGGCTAGTCCATTTCACTACCTATCCGCCAGTATACATATCGATTTTTTCCGATAACTCCTTATATGTTTTTATCGATTTTTAAAAAAGTGATAAAAACCAGCATATTGCATTTTATCGTTTTTCTCCCTAACCGTGAGTGCTACGACCACGTGGTTTCTACCATAGGCTAGTCCATTTCACTACCTATCCGCCAGTATACATATCGATTTTTTCCGATAACTCCTTATATGTTTTTATCGATTTTTAAAAAAGTGATAAAAACCAGCATATTGCATTTTATCGTTTTTCTCCCTAACCGTGAGTGCTACGACCACGTGGTTTCTACCATAGGCTAGTCCATTTCACTACCTATCCGCCAGTATACATATCGATTTTTTCCGATAACTCCTTATATGTTTTTATCGATTTTTAAAAAAGTGATAAAAACCAGCATATTGCATTTTATCGTTTTTCTCCCTAACCGTGAGTGCTACGACCACGTGGTTTCTACCATAGGCTAGTCCATTTCACTACCTATCCGCCAGTATACATATCGATTTTTTCCGATAACTCCTTATATGTTTTTATCGATTTTTAAAAAAGTGATAAAAACCAGCATATTGCATTTTATCGTTTTTCTCCCTAACCGTGAGTGCTACGACCACGTGGTTTCTACCATAGGCTAGTCCATTTCACTACCTATCCGCCAGTATACATATCGATTTTTTCCGATAACTCCTTATATGTTTTTATCGATTTTTAAAAAAGTGATAAAAACCAGCATATTGCATTTTATCGTTTTTCTCCCTAACCGTGAGTGCTACGACCACGTGGTTTCTACCATAGGCTAGTCCATTTCACTACCTATCCGCCAGTATACATATCGATTTTTTCCGATAACTCCTTATATGTTTTTATCGATTTTTAAAAAAGTGATAAAAACCAGCATATTGCATTTTATCGTTTTTCTCCCTAACCGTGAGTGCTACGACCACGTGGTTTCTACCATAGGCTAGTCCATTTCACTACCTATCCGCCAGTATACATATCGATTTTTTCCGATAACTCCTTATATGTTTTTATCGATTTTTAAAAAAGTGATAAAAACCAGCATATTGCATTTTATCGTTTTTCTCCCTAACCGTGAGTGCTACGACCACGTGGTTTCTACCATAGGCTAGTCCATTTCACTACCTATCCGCCAGTATACATATCGATTTTTTCCGATAACTCCTTATATGTTTTTATCGATTTTTAAAAAAGTGATAAAAACCAGCATATTGCATTTTATCGTTTTTCTCCCTAACCGTGAGTGCTACGACCACGTGGTTTCTACCATAGGCTAGTCCATTTCACTACCTATCCGCCAGTATACATATCGATTTTTTCCGATAACTCCTTATATGTTTTTATCGATTTTTAAAAAAGTGATAAAAACCAGCATATTGCATTTTATCGTTTTTCTCCCTAACCGTGAGTGCTACGACCACGTGGTTTCTACCATAGGCTAGTCCATTTCACTACCTATCCGCCAGTATACATATCGATTTTTTCCGATAACTCCTTATATGTTTTTATCGATTTTTAAAAAAGTGATAAAAACCAGCATATTGCATTTTATCGTTTTTCTCCCTAACCGTGAGTGCTACGACCACGTGGTTTCTACCATAGGCTAGTCCATTTCACTACCTATCCGCCAGTATACATATCGATTTTTTCCGATAACTCCTTATATGTTTTTATCGATTTTTAAAAAAGTGATAAAAACCAGCATATTGCATTTTATCGTTTTTCTCCCTAACCGTGAGTGCTACGACCACGTGGTTTCTACCATAGGCTAGTCCATTTCACTACCTATCCGCCAGTATACATATCGATTTTTTCCGATAACTCCTTATATGTTTTTATCGATTTTTAAAAAAGTGATAAAAACCAGCATATTGCATTTTATCGTTTTTCTCCCTAACCGTGAGTGCTACGACCACGTGGTTTCTACCATAGGCTAGTCCATTTCACTACCTATCCGCCAGTATACATATCGATTTTTTCCGATAACTCCTTATATGTTTTTATCGATTTTTAAAAAAGTGATAAAAACCAGCATATTGCATTTTATCGTTTTTCTCCCTAACCGTGAGTGCTACGACCACGTGGTTTCTACCATAGGCTAGTCCATTTCACTACCTATCCGCCAGTATACATATCGATTTTTTCCGATAACTCCTTATATGTTTTTATCGATTTTTAAAAAAGTGATAAAAACCAGCATATTGCATTTTATCGTTTTTCTCCCTAACCGTGAGTGCTACGACCACGTGGTTTCTACCATAGGCTAGTCCATTTCACTACCTATCCGCCAGTATACATATCGATTTTTTCCGATAACTCCTTATATGTTTTTATCGATTTTTAAAAAAGTGATAAAAACCAGCATATTGCATTTTATCGTTTTTCTCCCTAACCGTGAGTGCTACGACCACGTGGTTTCTACCATAGGCTAGTCCATTTCACTACCTATCCGCCAGTATACATATCGATTTTTTCCGATAACTCCTTATATGTTTTTATCGATTTTTAAAAAAGTGATAAAAACCAGCATATTGCATTTTATCGTTTTTCTCCCTAACCGTGAGTGCTACGACCACGTGGTTTCTACCATAGGCTAGTCCATTTCACTACCTATCCGCCAGTATACATATCGATTTTTTCCGATAACTCCTTATATGTTTTTATCGATTTTTAAAAAAGTGATAAAAACCAGCATATTGCATTTTATCGTTTTTCTCCCTAACCGTGAGTGCTACGACCACGTGGTTTCTACCATAGGCTAGTCCATTTCACTACCTATCCGCCAGTATACATATCGATTTTTTCCGATAACTCCTTATATGTTTTTATCGATTTTTAAAAAAGTGATAAAAACCAGCATATTGCATTTTATCGTTTTTCTCCCTAACCGTGAGTGCTACGACCACGTGGTTTCTACCATAGGCTAGTCCATTTCACTACCTATCCGCCAGTATACATATCGATTTTTTCCGATAACTCCTTATATGTTTTTATCGATTTTTAAAAAAGTGATAAAAACCAGCATATTGCATTTTATCGTTTTTCTCCCTAACCGTGAGTGCTACGACCACGTGGTTTCTACCATAGGCTAGTCCATTTCACTACCTATCCGCCAGTATACATATCGATTTTTTCCGATAACTCCTTATATGTTTTTATCGATTTTTAAAAAAGTGATAAAAACCAGCATATTGCATTTTATCGTTTTTCTCCCTAACCGTGAGTGCTACGACCACGTGGTTTCTACCATAGGCTAGTCCATTTCACTACCTATCCGCCAGTATACATATCGATTTTTTCCGATAACTCCTTATATGTTTTTATCGATTTTTAAAAAAGTGATAAAAACCAGCATATTGCATTTTATCGTTTTTCTCCCTAACCGTGAGTGCTACGACCACGTGGTTTCTACCATAGGCTAGTCCATTTCACTACCTATCCGCCAGTATACATATCGATTTTTTCCGATAACTCCTTATATGTTTTTATCGATTTTTAAAAAAGTGATAAAAACCAGCATATTGCATTTTATCGTTTTTCTCCCTAACCGTGAGTGCTACGACCACGTGGTTTCTACCATAGGCTAGTCCATTTCACTACCTATCCGCCAGTATACATATCGATTTTTTCCGATAACTCCTTATATGTTTTTATCGATTTTTTAAAAAAGTGATAAAAACCAGCATATTGCATTTTATCGTTTTTCTCCCTAACCGTGAGTGCTACGACCACGTGGTTTCTACCATAGGCTAGTCCATTTCACTACCTATCCGCCAGTATACATATCGATTTTTTCCGATAACTCCTTATATGTTTTTATCGATTTTTAAAAAAGTGATAAAAACCAGCATATTGCATTTTATCGTTTTTCTCCCTAACCGTGAGTGCTACGACCACGTGGTTTCTACCATAGGCTAGTCCATTTCACTACCTATCCGCCAGTATACATATCGATTTTTTCCGATAACTCCTTATATGTTTTTATCGATTTTTAAAAAAGTGATAAAAACCAGCATATTGCATTTTATCGTTTTTCTCCCTAACCGTGAGTGCTACGACCACGTGGTTTCTACCATAGGCTAGTCCATTTCACTACCTATCCGCCAGTATACATATCGATTTTTTCCGATAACTCCTTATATGTTTTTATCGATTTTTAAAAAAGTGATAAAAACCAGCATATTGCATTTTATCGTTTTTCTCCCTAACCGTGAGTGCTACGACCACGTGGTTTCTACCATAGGCTAGTCCATTTCACTACCTATCCGCCAGTATACATATCGATTTTTTCCGATAACTCCTTATATGTTTTTATCGATTTTTAAAAAAGTGATAAAAACCAGCATATTGCATTTTATCGTTTTTCTCCCTAACCGTGAGTGCTACGACCACGTGGTTTCTACCATAGGCTAGTCCATTTCACTACCTATCCGCCAGTATACATATCGATTTTTTCCGATAACTCCTTATATGTTTTTATCGATTTTTAAAAAAGTGATAAAAACCAGCATATTGCATTTTATCGTTTTTCTCCCTAACCGTGAGTGCTACGACCACGTGGTTTCTACCATAGGCTAGTCCATTTCACTACCTATCCGCCAGTATACATATCGATTTTTTCCGATAACTCCTTATATGTTTTTATCGATTTTTAAAAAAGTGATAAAAACCAGCATATTGCATTTTATCGTTTTTCTCCCTAACCGTGAGTGCTACGACCACGTGGTTTCTACCATAGGCTAGTCCATTTCACTACCTATCCGCCAGTATACATATCGATTTTTTCCGATAACTCCTTATATGTTTTTATCGATTTTTAAAAAAGTGATAAAAACCAGCATATTGCATTTTATCGTTTTTCTCCCTAACCGTGAGTGCTACGACCACGTGGTTTCTACCATAGGCTAGTCCATTTCACTACCTATCCGCCAGTATACATATCGATTTTTTCCGATAACTCCTTATATGTTTTTATCGATTTTTAAAAAAGTGATAAAAACCAGCATATTGCATTTTATCGTTTTTCTCCCTAACCGTGAGTGCTACGACCACGTGGTTTCTACCATAGGCTAGTCCATTTCACTACCTATCCGCCAGTATACATATCGATTTTTTCCGATAACTCCTTATATGTTTTTATCGATTTTTAAAAAAGTGATAAAAACCAGCATATTGCATTTTATCGTTTTTCTCCCTAACCGTGAGTGCTACGACCACGTGGTTTCTACCATAGGCTAGTCCATTTCACTACCTATCCGCCAGTATACATATCGATTTTTTCCGATAACTCCTTATATGTTTTTATCGATTTTTAAAAAAGTGATAAAAACCAGCATATTGCATTTTATCGTTTTTCTCCCTAACCGTGAGTGCTACGACCACGTGGTTTCTACCATAGGCTAGTCCATTTCACTACCTATCCGCCAGTATACATATCGATTTTTTCCGATAACTCCTTATATGTTTTTATCGATTTTTAAAAAAGTGATAAAAACCAGCATATTGCATTTTATCGTTTTTCTCCCTAACCGTGAGTGCTACGACCACGTGGTTTCTACCATAGGCTAGTCCATTTCACTACCTATCCGCCAGTATACATATCGATTTTTTCCGATAACTCCTTATATGTTTTTATCGATTTTTAAAAAAGTGATAAAAACCAGCATATTGCATTTTATCGTTTTTCTCCCTAACCGTGAGTGCTACGACCACGTGGTTTCTACCATAGGCTAGTCCATTTCACTACCTATCCGCCAGTATACATATCGATTTTTTCCGATAACTCCTTATATGTTTTTATCGATTTTTAAAAAAGTGATAAAAACCAGCATATTGCATTTTATCGTTTTTCTCCCTAACCGTGAGTGCTACGACCACGTGGTTTCTACCATAGGCTAGTCCATTTCACTACCTATCCGCCAGTATACATATCGATTTTTTCCGATAACTCCTTATATGTTTTTATCGATTTTTAAAAAAGTGATAAAAACCAGCATATTGCATTTTATCGTTTTTCTCCCTAACCGTGAGTGCTACGACCACGTGGTTTCTACCATAGGCTAGTCCATTTCACTACCTATCCGCCAGTATACATATCGATTTTTTCCGATAACTCCTTATATGTTTTTATCGATTTTTAAAAAAGTGATAAAAACCAGCATATTGCATTTTATCGTTTTTCTCCCTAACCGTGAGTGCTACGACCACGTGGTTTCTACCATAGGCTAGTCCATTTCACTACCTATCCGCCAGTATACATATCGATTTTTTCCGATAACTCCTTATATGTTTTTATCGATTTTTAAAAAAGTGATAAAAACCAGCATATTGCATTTTATCGTTTTTCTCCCTAACCGTGAGTGCTACGACCACGTGGTTTCTACCATAGGCTAGTCCATTTCACTACCTATCCGCCAGTATACATATCGATTTTTTCCGATAACTCCTTATATGTTTTTATCGATTTTTAAAAAAGTGATAAAAACCAGCATATTGCATTTTATCGTTTTTCTCCCTAACCGTGAGTGCTACGACCACGTGGTTTCTACCATAGGCTAGTCCATTTCACTACCTATCCGCCAGTATACATATCGATTTTTTCCGATAACTCCTTATATGTTTTTATCGATTTTTAAAAAAGTGATAAAAACCAGCATATTGCATTTTATCGTTTTTCTCCCTAACCGTGAGTGCTACGACCACGTGGTTTCTACCATAGGCTAGTCCATTTCACTACCTATCCGCCAGTATACATATCGATTTTTTCCGATAACTCCTTATATGTTTTTATCGATTTTTAAAAAAGTGATAAAAACCAGCATATTGCATTTTATCGTTTTTCTCCCTAACCGTGAGTGCTACGACCACGTGGTTTCTACCATAGGCTAGTCCATTTCACTACCTATCCGCCAGTATACATATCGATTTTTTCCGATAACTCCTTATATGTTTTTATCGATTTTTAAAAAAGTGATAAAAACCAGCATATTGCATTTTATCGTTTTTCTCCCTAACCGTGAGTGCTACGACCACGTGGTTTCTACCATAGGCTAGTCCATTTCACTACCTATCCGCCAGTATACATATCGATTTTTTCCGATAACTCCTTATATGTTTTTATCGATTTTTAAAAAAGTGATAAAAACCAGCATATTGCATTTTATCGTTTTTCTCCCTAACCGTGAGTGCTACGACCACGTGGTTTCTACCATAGGCTAGTCCATTTCACTACCTATCCGCCAGTATACATATCGATTTTTTCCGATAACTCCTTATATGTTTTTATCGATTTTTAAAAAAGTGATAAAAACCAGCATATTGCATTTTATCGTTTTTCTCCCTAACCGTGAGTGCTACGACCACGTGGTTTCTACCATAGGCTAGTCCATTTCACTACCTATCCGCCAGTATACATATCGATTTTTTCCGATAACTCCTTATATGTTTTTATCGATTTTTAAAAAAGTGATAAAAACCAGCATATTGCATTTTATCGTTTTTCTCCCTAACCGTGAGTGCTACGACCACGTGGTTTCTACCATAGGCTAGTCCATTTCACTACCTATCCGCCAGTATACATATCGATTTTTTCCGATAACTCCTTATATGTTTTTATCGATTTTTAAAAAAGTGATAAAAACCAGCATATTGCATTTTATCGTTTTTCTCCCTAACCGTGAGTGCTACGACCACGTGGTTTCTACCATAGGCTAGTCCATTTCACTACCTATCCGCCAGTATACATATCGATTTTTTCCGATAACTCCTTATATGTTTTTATCGATTTTTAAAAAAGTGATAAAAACCAGCATATTGCATTTTATCGTTTTTCTCCCTAACCGTGAGTGCTACGACCACGTGGTTTCTACCATAGGCTAGTCCATTTCACTACCTATCCGCCAGTATACATATCGATTTTTTCCGATAACTCCTTATATGTTTTTATCGATTTTTAAAAAAGTGATAAAAACCAGCATATTGCATTTTATCGTTTTTCTCCCTAACCGTGAGTGCTACGACCACGTGGTTTCTACCATAGGCTAGTCCATTTCACTACCTATCCGCCAGTATACATATCGATTTTTTCCGATAACTCCTTATATGTTTTTATCGATTTTTAAAAAAGTGATAAAAACCAGCATATTGCATTTTATCGTTTTTCTCCCTAACCGTGAGTGCTACGACCACGTGGTTTCTACCATAGGCTAGTCCATTTCACTACCTATCCGCCAGTATACATATCGATTTTTTCCGATAACTCCTTATATGTTTTTATCGATTTTTAAAAAAGTGATAAAAACCAGCATATTGCATTTTATCGTTTTTCTCCCTAACCGTGAGTGCTACGACCACGTGGTTTCTACCATAGGCTAGTCCATTTCACTACCTATCCGCCAGTATACATATCGATTTTTTCCGATAACTCCTTATATGTTTTTATCGATTTTTAAAAAAGTGATAAAAACCAGCATATTGCATTTTATCGTTTTTCTCCCTAACCGTGAGTGCTACGACCACGTGGTTTCTACCATAGGCTAGTCCATTTCACTACCTATCCGCCAGTATACATATCGATTTTTTCCGATAACTCCTTATATGTTTTTATCGATTTTTAAAAAAGTGATAAAAACCAGCATATTGCATTTTATCGTTTTTCTCCCTAACCGTGAGTGCTACGACCACGTGGTTTCTACCATAGGCTAGTCCATTTCACTACCTATCCGCCAGTATACATATCGATTTTTTCCGATAACTCCTTATATGTTTTTATCGATTTTTAAAAAAGTGATAAAAACCAGCATATTGCATTTTATCGTTTTTCTCCCTAACCGTGAGTGCTACGACCACGTGGTTTCTACCATAGGCTAGTCCATTTCACTACCTATCCGCCAGTATACATATCGATTTTTTCCGATAACTCCTTATATGTTTTTATCGATTTTTAAAAAAGTGATAAAAACCAGCATATTGCATTTTATCGTTTTTCTCCCTAACCGTGAGTGCTACGACCACGTGGTTTCTACCATAGGCTAGTCCATTTCACTACCTATCCGCCAGTATACATATCGATTTTTTCCGATAACTCCTTATATGTTTTTATCGATTTTTAAAAAAGTGATAAAAACCAGCATATTGCATTTTATCGTTTTTCTCCCTAACCGTGAGTGCTACGACCACGTGGTTTCTACCATAGGCTAGTCCATTTCACTACCTATCCGCCAGTATACATATCGATTTTTTCCGATAACTCCTTATATGTTTTTATCGATTTTTAAAAAAGTGATAAAAACCAGCATATTGCATTTTATCGTTTTTCTCCCTAACCGTGAGTGCTACGACCACGTGGTTTCTACCATAGGCTAGTCCATTTCACTACCTATCCGCCAGTATACATATCGATTTTTTCCGATAACTCCTTATATGTTTTTATCGATTTTTAAAAAAGTGATAAAAACCAGCATATTGCATTTTATCGTTTTTCTCCCTAACCGTGAGTGCTACGACCACGTGGTTTCTACCATAGGCTAGTCCATTTCACTACCTATCCGCCAGTATACATATCGATTTTTTCCGATAACTCCTTATATGTTTTTATCGATTTTTAAAAAAGTGATAAAAACCAGCATATTGCATTTTATCGTTTTTCTCCCTAACCGTGAGTGCTACGACCACGTGGTTTCTACCATAGGCTAGTCCATTTCACTACCTATCCGCCAGTATACATATCGATTTTTTCCGATAACTCCTTATATGTTTTTATCGATTTTTAAAAAAGTGATAAAAACCAGCATATTGCATTTTATCGTTTTTCTCCCTAACCGTGAGTGCTACGACCACGTGGTTTCTACCATAGGCTAGTCCATTTCACTACCTATCCGCCAGTATACATATCGATTTTTTCCGATAACTCCTTATATGTTTTTATCGATTTTTAAAAAAGTGATAAAAACCAGCATATTGCATTTTATCGTTTTTCTCCCTAACCGTGAGTGCTACGACCACGTGGTTTCTACCATAGGCTAGTCCATTTCACTACCTATCCGCCAGTATACATATCGATTTTTTCCGATAACTCCTTATATGTTTTTATCGATTTTTAAAAAAGTGATAAAAACCAGCATATTGCATTTTATCGTTTTTCTCCCTAACCGTGAGTGCTACGACCACGTGGTTTCTACCATAGGCTAGTCCATTTCACTACCTATCCGCCAGTATACATATCGATTTTTTCCGATAACTCCTTATATGTTTTTATCGATTTTTAAAAAAGTGATAAAAACCAGCATATTGCATTTTATCGTTTTTCTCCCTAACCGTGAGTGCTACGACCACGTGGTTTCTACCATAGGCTAGTCCATTTCACTACCTATCCGCCAGTATACATATCGATTTTTTCCGATAACTCCTTATATGTTTTTATCGATTTTTAAAAAAGTGATAAAAACCAGCATATTGCATTTTATCGTTTTTCTCCCTAACCGTGAGTGCTACGACCACGTGGTTTCTACCATAGGCTAGTCCATTTCACTACCTATCCGCCAGTATACATATCGATTTTTTCCGATAACTCCTTATATGTTTTTATCGATTTTTAAAAAAGTGATAAAAACCAGCATATTGCATTTTATCGTTTTTCTCCCTAACCGTGAGTGCTACGACCACGTGGTTTCTACCATAGGCTAGTCCATTTCACTACCTATCCGCCAGTATACATATCGATTTTTTCCGATAACTCCTTATATGTTTTTATCGATTTTTAAAAAAGTGATAAAAACCAGCATATTGCATTTTATCGTTTTTCTCCCTAACCGTGAGTGCTACGACCACGTGGTTTCTACCATAGGCTAGTCCATTTCACTACCTATCCGCCAGTATACATATCGATTTTTTCCGATAACTCCTTATATGTTTTTATCGATTTTTAAAAAAGTGATAAAAACCAGCATATTGCATTTTATCGTTTTTCTCCCTAACCGTGAGTGCTACGACCACGTGGTTTCTACCATAGGCTAGTCCATTTCACTACCTATCCGCCAGTATACATATCGATTTTTTCCGATAACTCCTTATATGTTTTTATCGATTTTTAAAAAAGTGATAAAAACCAGCATATTGCATTTTATCGTTTTTCTCCCTAACCGTGAGTGCTACGACCACGTGGTTTCTACCATAGGCTAGTCCATTTCACTACCTATCCGCCAGTATACATATCGATTTTTTCCGATAACTCCTTATATGTTTTTATCGATTTTTAAAAAAGTGATAAAAACCAGCATATTGCATTTTATCGTTTTTCTCCCTAACCGTGAGTGCTACGACCACGTGGTTTCTACCATAGGCTAGTCCATTTCACTACCTATCCGCCAGTATACATATCGATTTTTTCCGATAACTCCTTATATGTTTTTATCGATTTTTAAAAAAGTGATAAAAACCAGCATATTGCATTTTATCGTTTTTCTCCCTAACCGTGAGTGCTACGACCACGTGGTTTCTACCATAGGCTAGTCCATTTCACTACCTATCCGCCAGTATACATATCGATTTTTTCCGATAACTCCTTATATGTTTTTATCGATTTTTAAAAAAGTGATAAAAACCAGCATATTGCATTTTATCGTTTTTCTCCCTAACCGTGAGTGCTACGACCACGTGGTTTCTACCATAGGCTAGTCCATTTCACTACCTATCCGCCAGTATACATATCGATTTTTTCCGATAACTCCTTATATGTTTTTATCGATTTTTAAAAAAGTGATAAAAACCAGCATATTGCATTTTATCGTTTTTCTCCCTAACCGTGAGTGCTACGACCACGTGGTTTCTACCATAGGCTAGTCCATTTCACTACCTATCCGCCAGTATACATATCGATTTTTTCCGATAACTCCTTATATGTTTTTATCGATTTTTAAAAAAGTGATAAAAACCAGCATATTGCATTTTATCGTTTTTCTCCCTAACCGTGAGTGCTACGACCACGTGGTTTCTACCATAGGCTAGTCCATTTCACTACCTATCCGCCAGTATACATATCGATTTTTTCCGATAACTCCTTATATGTTTTTATCGATTTTTAAAAAAGTGATAAAAACCAGCATATTGCATTTTATCGTTTTTCTCCCTAACCGTGAGTGCTACGACCACGTGGTTTCTACCATAGGCTAGTCCATTTCACTACCTATCCGCCAGTATACATATCGATTTTTTCCGATAACTCCTTATATGTTTTTATCGATTTTTAAAAAAGTGATAAAAACCAGCATATTGCATTTTATCGTTTTTCTCCCTAACCGTGAGTGCTACGACCACGTGGTTTCTACCATAGGCTAGTCCATTTCACTACCTATCCGCCAGTATACATATCGATTTTTTCCGATAACTCCTTATATGTTTTTATCGATTTTTAAAAAAGTGATAAAAACCAGCATATTGCATTTTATCGTTTTTCTCCCTAACCGTGAGTGCTACGACCACGTGGTTTCTACCATAGGCTAGTCCATTTCACTACCTATCCGCCAGTATACATATCGATTTTTTCCGATAACTCCTTATATGTTTTTATCGATTTTTAAAAAAGTGATAAAAACCAGCATATTGCATTTTATCGTTTTTCTCCCTAACCGTGAGTGCTACGACCACGTGGTTTCTACCATAGGCTAGTCCATTTCACTACCTATCCGCCAGTATACATATCGATTTTTTCCGATAACTCCTTATATGTTTTTATCGATTTTTAAAAAAGTGATAAAAACCAGCATATTGCATTTTATCGTTTTTCTCCCTAACCGTGAGTGCTACGACCACGTGGTTTCTACCATAGGCTAGTCCATTTCACTACCTATCCGCCAGTATACATATCGATTTTTTCCGATAACTCCTTATATGTTTTTATCGATTTTTAAAAAAGTGATAAAAACCAGCATATTGCATTTTATCGTTTTTCTCCCTAACCGTGAGTGCTACGACCACGTGGTTTCTACCATAGGCTAGTCCATTTCACTACCTATCCGCCAGTATACATATCGATTTTTTCCGATAACTCCTTATATGTTTTTATCGATTTTTAAAAAAGTGATAAAAACCAGCATATTGCATTTTATCGTTTTTCTCCCTAACCGTGAGTGCTACGACCACGTGGTTTCTACCATAGGCTAGTCCATTTCACTACCTATCCGCCAGTATACATATCGATTTTTTCCGATAACTCCTTATATGTTTTTATCGATTTTTAAAAAAGTGATAAAAACCAGCATATTGCATTTTATCGTTTTTCTCCCTAACCGTGAGTGCTACGACCACGTGGTTTCTACCATAGGCTAGTCCATTTCACTACCTATCCGCCAGTATACATATCGATTTTTTCCGATAACTCCTTATATGTTTTTATCGATTTTTAAAAAAGTGATAAAAACCAGCATATTGCATTTTATCGTTTTTCTCCCTAACCGTGAGTGCTACGACCACGTGGTTTCTACCATAGGCTAGTCCATTTCACTACCTATCCGCCAGTATACATATCGATTTTTTCCGATAACTCCTTATATGTTTTTATCGATTTTTAAAAAAGTGATAAAAACCAGCATATTGCATTTTATCGTTTTTCTCCCTAACCGTGAGTGCTACGACCACGTGGTTTCTACCATAGGCTAGTCCATTTCACTACCTATCCGCCAGTATACATATCGATTTTTTCCGATAACTCCTTATATGTTTTTATCGATTTTTAAAAAAGTGATAAAAACCAGCATATTGCATTTTATCGTTTTTCTCCCTAACCGTGAGTGCTACGACCACGTGGTTTCTACCATAGGCTAGTCCATTTCACTACCTATCCGCCAGTATACATATCGATTTTTTCCGATAACTCCTTATATGTTTTTATCGATTTTTAAAAAAGTGATAAAAACCAGCATATTGCATTTTATCGTTTTTCTCCCTAACCGTGAGTGCTACGACCACGTGGTTTCTACCATAGGCTAGTCCATTTCACTACCTATCCGCCAGTATACATATCGATTTTTTCCGATAACTCCTTATATGTTTTTATCGATTTTTAAAAAAGTGATAAAAACCAGCATATTGCATTTTATCGTTTTTCTCCCTAACCGTGAGTGCTACGACCACGTGGTTTCTACCATAGGCTAGTCCATTTCACTACCTATCCGCCAGTATACATATCGATTTTTTCCGATAACTCCTTATATGTTTTTATCGATTTTTAAAAAAGTGATAAAAACCAGCATATTGCATTTTATCGTTTTTCTCCCTAACCGTGAGTGCTACGACCACGTGGTTTCTACCATAGGCTAGTCCATTTCACTACCTATCCGCCAGTATACATATCGATTTTTTCCGATAACTCCTTATATGTTTTTATCGATTTTTAAAAAAGTGATAAAAACCAGCATATTGCATTTTATCGTTTTTCTCCCTAACCGTGAGTGCTACGACCACGTGGTTTCTACCATAGGCTAGTCCATTTCACTACCTATCCGCCAGTATACATATCGATTTTTTCCGATAACTCCTTATATGTTTTTATCGATTTTTAAAAAAGTGATAAAAACCAGCATATTGCATTTTATCGTTTTTCTCCCTAACCGTGAGTGCTACGACCACGTGGTTTCTACCATAGGCTAGTCCATTTCACTACCTATCCGCCAGTATACATATCGATTTTTTCCGATAACTCCTTATATGTTTTTATCGATTTTTAAAAAAGTGATAAAAACCAGCATATTGCATTTTATCGTTTTTCTCCCTAACCGTGAGTGCTACGACCACGTGGTTTCTACCATAGGCTAGTCCATTTCACTACCTATCCGCCAGTATACATATCGATTTTTTCCGATAACTCCTTATATGTTTTTATCGATTTTTAAAAAAGTGATAAAAACCAGCATATTGCATTTTATCGTTTTTCTCCCTAACCGTGAGTGCTACGACCACGTGGTTTCTACCATAGGCTAGTCCATTTCACTACCTATCCGCCAGTATACATATCGATTTTTTCCGATAACTCCTTATATGTTTTTATCGATTTTTAAAAAAGTGATAAAAACCAGCATATTGCATTTTATCGTTTTTCTCCCTAACCGTGAGTGCTACGACCACGTGGTTTCTACCATAGGCTAGTCCATTTCACTACCTATCCGCCAGTATACATATCGATTTTTTCCGATAACTCCTTATATGTTTTTATCGATTTTTAAAAAAGTGATAAAAACCAGCATATTGCATTTTATCGTTTTTCTCCCTAACCGTGAGTGCTACGACCACGTGGTTTCTACCATAGGCTAGTCCATTTCACTACCTATCCGCCAGTATACATATCGATTTTTTCCGATAACTCCTTATATGTTTTTATCGATTTTTAAAAAAGTGATAAAAACCAGCATATTGCATTTTATCGTTTTTCTCCCTAACCGTGAGTGCTACGACCACGTGGTTTCTACCATAGGCTAGTCCATTTCACTACCTATCCGCCAGTATACATATCGATTTTTTCCGATAACTCCTTATATGTTTTTATCGATTTTTAAAAAAGTGATAAAAACCAGCATATTGCATTTTATCGTTTTTCTCCCTAACCGTGAGTGCTACGACCACGTGGTTTCTACCATAGGCTAGTCCATTTCACTACCTATCCGCCAGTATACATATCGATTTTTTCCGATAACTCCTTATATGTTTTTATCGATTTTTAAAAAAGTGATAAAAACCAGCATATTGCATTTTATCGTTTTTCTCCCTAACCGTGAGTGCTACGACCACGTGGTTTCTACCATAGGCTAGTCCATTTCACTACCTATCCGCCAGTATACATATCGATTTTTTCCGATAACTCCTTATATGTTTTTATCGATTTTTAAAAAAGTGATAAAAACCAGCATATTGCATTTTATCGTTTTTCTCCCTAACCGTGAGTGCTACGACCACGTGGTTTCTACCATAGGCTAGTCCATTTCACTACCTATCCGCCAGTATACATATCGATTTTTTCCGATAACTCCTTATATGTTTTTATCGATTTTTAAAAAAGTGATAAAAACCAGCATATTGCATTTTATCGTTTTTCTCCCTAACCGTGAGTGCTACGACCACGTGGTTTCTACCATAGGCTAGTCCATTTCACTACCTATCCGCCAGTATACATATCGATTTTTTCCGATAACTCCTTATATGTTTTTATCGATTTTTAAAAAAGTGATAAAAACCAGCATATTGCATTTTATCGTTTTTCTCCCTAACCGTGAGTGCTACGACCACGTGGTTTCTACCATAGGCTAGTCCATTTCACTACCTATCCGCCAGTATACATATCGATTTTTTCCGATAACTCCTTATATGTTTTTATCGATTTTTAAAAAAGTGATAAAAACCAGCATATTGCATTTTATCGTTTTTCTCCCTAACCGTGAGTGCTACGACCACGTGGTTTCTACCATAGGCTAGTCCATTTCACTACCTATCCGCCAGTATACATATCGATTTTTTCCGATAACTCCTTATATGTTTTTATCGATTTTTAAAAAAGTGATAAAAACCAGCATATTGCATTTTATCGTTTTTCTCCCTAACCGTGAGTGCTACGACCACGTGGTTTCTACCATAGGCTAGTCCATTTCACTACCTATCCGCCAGTATACATATCGATTTTTTCCGATAACTCCTTATATGTTTTTATCGATTTTTAAAAAAGTGATAAAAACCAGCATATTGCATTTTATCGTTTTTCTCCCTAACCGTGAGTGCTACGACCACGTGGTTTCTACCATAGGCTAGTCCATTTCACTACCTATCCGCCAGTATACATATCGATTTTTTCCGATAACTCCTTATATGTTTTTATCGATTTTTAAAAAAGTGATAAAAACCAGCATATTGCATTTTATCGTTTTTCTCCCTAACCGTGAGTGCTACGACCACGTGGTTTCTACCATAGGCTAGTCCATTTCACTACCTATCCGCCAGTATACATATCGATTTTTTCCGATAACTCCTTATATGTTTTTATCGATTTTTAAAAAAGTGATAAAAACCAGCATATTGCATTTTATCGTTTTTCTCCCTAACCGTGAGTGCTACGACCACGTGGTTTCTACCATAGGCTAGTCCATTTCACTACCTATCCGCCAGTATACATATCGATTTTTTCCGATAACTCCTTATATGTTTTTATCGATTTTTAAAAAAGTGATAAAAACCAGCATATTGCATTTTATCGTTTTTCTCCCTAACCGTGAGTGCTACGACCACGTGGTTTCTACCATAGGCTAGTCCATTTCACTACCTATCCGCCAGTATACATATCGATTTTTTCCGATAACTCCTTATATGTTTTTATCGATTTTTAAAAAAGTGATAAAAACCAGCATATTGCATTTTATCGTTTTTCTCCCTAACCGTGAGTGCTACGACCACGTGGTTTCTACCATAGGCTAGTCCATTTCACTACCTATCCGCCAGTATACATATCGATTTTTTCCGATAACTCCTTATATGTTTTTATCGATTTTTAAAAAAGTGATAAAAACCAGCATATTGCATTTTATCGTTTTTCTCCCTAACCGTGAGTGCTACGACCACGTGGTTTCTACCATAGGCTAGTCCATTTCACTACCTATCCGCCAGTATACATATCGATTTTTTCCGATAACTCCTTATATGTTTTTATCGATTTTTAAAAAAGTGATAAAAACCAGCATATTGCATTTTATCGTTTTTCTCCCTAACCGTGAGTGCTACGACCACGTGGTTTCTACCATAGGCTAGTCCATTTCACTACCTATCCGCCAGTATACATATCGATTTTTTCCGATAACTCCTTATATGTTTTTATCGATTTTTAAAAAAGTGATAAAAACCAGCATATTGCATTTTATCGTTTTTCTCCCTAACCGTGAGTGCTACGACCACGTGGTTTCTACCATAGGCTAGTCCATTTCACTACCTATCCGCCAGTATACATATCGATTTTTTCCGATAACTCCTTATATGTTTTTATCGATTTTTAAAAAAGTGATAAAAACCAGCATATTGCATTTTATCGTTTTTCTCCCTAACCGTGAGTGCTACGACCACGTGGTTTCTACCATAGGCTAGTCCATTTCACTACCTATCCGCCAGTATACATATCGATTTTTTCCGATAACTCCTTATATGTTTTTATCGATTTTTAAAAAAGTGATAAAAACCAGCATATTGCATTTTATCGTTTTTCTCCCTAACCGTGAGTGCTACGACCACGTGGTTTCTACCATAGGCTAGTCCATTTCACTACCTATCCGCCAGTATACATATCGATTTTTTCCGATAACTCCTTATATGTTTTTATCGATTTTTAAAAAAGTGATAAAAACCAGCATATTGCATTTTATCGTTTTTCTCCCTAACCGTGAGTGCTACGACCACGTGGTTTCTACCATAGGCTAGTCCATTTCACTACCTATCCGCCAGTATACATATCGATTTTTTCCGATAACTCCTTATATGTTTTTATCGATTTTTAAAAAAGTGATAAAAACCAGCATATTGCATTTTATCGTTTTTCTCCCTAACCGTGAGTGCTACGACCACGTGGTTTCTACCATAGGCTAGTCCATTTCACTACCTATCCGCCAGTATACATATCGATTTTTTCCGATAACTCCTTATATGTTTTTATCGATTTTTAAAAAAGTGATAAAAACCAGCATATTGCATTTTATCGTTTTTCTCCCTAACCGTGAGTGCTACGACCACGTGGTTTCTACCATAGGCTAGTCCATTTCACTACCTATCCGCCAGTATACATATCGATTTTTTCCGATAACTCCTTATATGTTTTTATCGATTTTTAAAAAAGTGATAAAAACCAGCATATTGCATTTTATCGTTTTTCTCCCTAACCGTGAGTGCTACGACCACGTGGTTTCTACCATAGGCTAGTCCATTTCACTACCTATCCGCCAGTATACATATCGATTTTTTCCGATAACTCCTTATATGTTTTTATCGATTTTTAAAAAAGTGATAAAAACCAGCATATTGCATTTTATCGTTTTTCTCCCTAACCGTGAGTGCTACGACCACGTGGTTTCTACCATAGGCTAGTCCATTTCACTACCTATCCGCCAGTATACATATCGATTTTTTCCGATAACTCCTTATATGTTTTTATCGATTTTTAAAAAAGTGATAAAAACCAGCATATTGCATTTTATCGTTTTTCTCCCTAACCGTGAGTGCTACGACCACGTGGTTTCTACCATAGGCTAGTCCATTTCACTACCTATCCGCCAGTATACATATCGATTTTTTCCGATAACTCCTTATATGTTTTTATCGATTTTTAAAAAAGTGATAAAAACCAGCATATTGCATTTTATCGTTTTTCTCCCTAACCGTGAGTGCTACGACCACGTGGTTTCTACCATAGGCTAGTCCATTTCACTACCTATCCGCCAGTATACATATCGATTTTTTCCGATAACTCCTTATATGTTTTTATCGATTTTTAAAAAAGTGATAAAAACCAGCATATTGCATTTTATCGTTTTTCTCCCTAACCGTGAGTGCTACGACCACGTGGTTTCTACCATAGGCTAGTCCATTTCACTACCTATCCGCCAGTATACATATCGATTTTTTCCGATAACTCCTTATATGTTTTTATCGATTTTTAAAAAAGTGATAAAAACCAGCATATTGCATTTTATCGTTTTTCTCCCTAACCGTGAGTGCTACGACCACGTGGTTTCTACCATAGGCTAGTCCATTTCACTACCTATCCGCCAGTATACATATCGATTTTTTCCGATAACTCCTTATATGTTTTTATCGATTTTTAAAAAAGTGATAAAAACCAGCATATTGCATTTTATCGTTTTTCTCCCTAACCGTGAGTGCTACGACCACGTGGTTTCTACCATAGGCTAGTCCATTTCACTACCTATCCGCCAGTATACATATCGATTTTTTCCGATAACTCCTTATATGTTTTTATCGATTTTTAAAAAAGTGATAAAAACCAGCATATTGCATTTTATCGTTTTTCTCCCTAACCGTGAGTGCTACGACCACGTGGTTTCTACCATAGGCTAGTCCATTTCACTACCTATCCGCCAGTATACATATCGATTTTTTCCGATAACTCCTTATATGTTTTTATCGATTTTTAAAAAAGTGATAAAAACCAGCATATTGCATTTTATCGTTTTTCTCCCTAACCGTGAGTGCTACGACCACGTGGTTTCTACCATAGGCTAGTCCATTTCACTACCTATCCGCCAGTATACATATCGATTTTTTCCGATAACTCCTTATATGTTTTTATCGATTTTTAAAAAAGTGATAAAAACCAGCATATTGCATTTTATCGTTTTTCTCCCTAACCGTGAGTGCTACGACCACGTGGTTTCTACCATAGGCTAGTCCATTTCACTACCTATCCGCCAGTATACATATCGATTTTTTCCGATAACTCCTTATATGTTTTTATCGATTTTTAAAAAAGTGATAAAAACCAGCATATTGCATTTTATCGTTTTTCTCCCTAACCGTGAGTGCTACGACCACGTGGTTTCTACCATAGGCTAGTCCATTTCACTACCTATCCGCCAGTATACATATCGATTTTTTCCGATAACTCCTTATATGTTTTTATCGATTTTTAAAAAAGTGATAAAAACCAGCATATTGCATTTTATCGTTTTTCTCCCTAACCGTGAGTGCTACGACCACGTGGTTTCTACCATAGGCTAGTCCATTTCACTACCTATCCGCCAGTATACATATCGATTTTTTCCGATAACTCCTTATATGTTTTTATCGATTTTTAAAAAAGTGATAAAAACCAGCATATTGCATTTTATCGTTTTTCTCCCTAACCGTGAGTGCTACGACCACGTGGTTTCTACCATAGGCTAGTCCATTTCACTACCTATCCGCCAGTATACATATCGATTTTTTCCGATAACTCCTTATATGTTTTTATCGATTTTTAAAAAAGTGATAAAAACCAGCATATTGCATTTTATCGTTTTTCTCCCTAACCGTGAGTGCTACGACCACGTGGTTTCTACCATAGGCTAGTCCATTTCACTACCTATCCGCCAGTATACATATCGATTTTTTCCGATAACTCCTTATATGTTTTTATCGATTTTTAAAAAAGTGATAAAAACCAGCATATTGCATTTTATCGTTTTTCTCCCTAACCGTGAGTGCTACGACCACGTGGTTTCTACCATAGGCTAGTCCATTTCACTACCTATCCGCCAGTATACATATCGATTTTTTCCGATAACTCCTTATATGTTTTTATCGATTTTTAAAAAAGTGATAAAAACCAGCATATTGCATTTTATCGTTTTTCTCCCTAACCGTGAGTGCTACGACCACGTGGTTTCTACCATAGGCTAGTCCATTTCACTACCTATCCGCCAGTATACATATCGATTTTTTCCGATAACTCCTTATATGTTTTTATCGATTTTTAAAAAAGTGATAAAAACCAGCATATTGCATTTTATCGTTTTTCTCCCTAACCGTGAGTGCTACGACCACGTGGTTTCTACCATAGGCTAGTCCATTTCACTACCTATCCGCCAGTATACATATCGATTTTTTCCGATAACTCCTTATATGTTTTTATCGATTTTTAAAAAAGTGATAAAAACCAGCATATTGCATTTTATCGTTTTTCTCCCTAACCGTGAGTGCTACGACCACGTGGTTTCTACCATAGGCTAGTCCATTTCACTACCTATCCGCCAGTATACATATCGATTTTTTCCGATAACTCCTTATATGTTTTTATCGATTTTTAAAAAAGTGATAAAAACCAGCATATTGCATTTTATCGTTTTTCTCCCTAACCGTGAGTGCTACGACCACGTGGTTTCTACCATAGGCTAGTCCATTTCACTACCTATCCGCCAGTATACATATCGATTTTTTCCGATAACTCCTTATATGTTTTTATCGATTTTTAAAAAAGTGATAAAAACCAGCATATTGCATTTTATCGTTTTTCTCCCTAACCGTGAGTGCTACGACCACGTGGTTTCTACCATAGGCTAGTCCATTTCACTACCTATCCGCCAGTATACATATCGATTTTTTCCGATAACTCCTTATATGTTTTTATCGATTTTTAAAAAAGTGATAAAAACCAGCATATTGCATTTTATCGTTTTTCTCCCTAACCGTGAGTGCTACGACCACGTGGTTTCTACCATAGGCTAGTCCATTTCACTACCTATCCGCCAGTATACATATCGATTTTTTCCGATAACTCCTTATATGTTTTTATCGATTTTTAAAAAAGTGATAAAAACCAGCATATTGCATTTTATCGTTTTTCTCCCTAACCGTGAGTGCTACGACCACGTGGTTTCTACCATAGGCTAGTCCATTTCACTACCTATCCGCCAGTATACATATCGATTTTTTCCGATAACTCCTTATATGTTTTTATCGATTTTTAAAAAAGTGATAAAAACCAGCATATTGCATTTTATCGTTTTTCTCCCTAACCGTGAGTGCTACGACCACGTGGTTTCTACCATAGGCTAGTCCATTTCACTACCTATCCGCCAGTATACATATCGATTTTTTCCGATAACTCCTTATATGTTTTTATCGATTTTTAAAAAAGTGATAAAAACCAGCATATTGCATTTTATCGTTTTTCTCCCTAACCGTGAGTGCTACGACCACGTGGTTTCTACCATAGGCTAGTCCATTTCACTACCTATCCGCCAGTATACATATCGATTTTTTCCGATAACTCCTTATATGTTTTTATCGATTTTTAAAAAAGTGATAAAAACCAGCATATTGCATTTTATCGTTTTTCTCCCTAACCGTGAGTGCTACGACCACGTGGTTTCTACCATAGGCTAGTCCATTTCACTACCTATCCGCCAGTATACATATCGATTTTTTCCGATAACTCCTTATATGTTTTTATCGATTTTTAAAAAAGTGATAAAAACCAGCATATTGCATTTTATCGTTTTTCTCCCTAACCGTGAGTGCTACGACCACGTGGTTTCTACCATAGGCTAGTCCATTTCACTACCTATCCGCCAGTATACATATCGATTTTTTCCGATAACTCCTTATATGTTTTTATCGATTTTTAAAAAAGTGATAAAAACCAGCATATTGCATTTTATCGTTTTTCTCCCTAACCGTGAGTGCTACGACCACGTGGTTTCTACCATAGGCTAGTCCATTTCACTACCTATCCGCCAGTATACATATCGATTTTTTCCGATAACTCCTTATATGTTTTTATCGATTTTTAAAAAAGTGATAAAAACCAGCATATTGCATTTTATCGTTTTTCTCCCTAACCGTGAGTGCTACGACCACGTGGTTTCTACCATAGGCTAGTCCATTTCACTACCTATCCGCCAGTATACATATCGATTTTTTCCGATAAAAACGATAAAATGCAATATGCTGGTTTTTATCACTTTTTTAAAAATCGATAAAAACATATAAGGAGTTATCGGAAAAAATCGATATGTATACTGGCGGATAGGTATTGAAATGGACTAGCCTATGGTAGAAACCACGTGGTCGTAGCACTCACGGTTAGGGAGAAAAACGATAAAATGCAATATGCTGGTTTTTATCACTTTTTTAAAAATCGATAAAAACATATAAGGAGTTATCGGAAAAAATCGATATGTATACTGGCGGATAGGTATTGAAATGGACTAGCCTATGGTAGAAACCACGTGGTCGTAGCACTCACGGTTAGGGAGAAAAACGATAAAATGCAATATGCTGGTTTTTATCACTTTTTTAAAAATCGATAAAAACATATAAGGAGTTATCGGAAAAAATCGATATGTATACTGGCGGATAGGTATTGAAATGGACTAGCCTATGGTAGAAACCACGTGGTCGTAGCACTCACGGTTAGGGAGAAAAACGATAAAATGCAATATGCTGGTTTTTATCACTTTTTTAAAAATCGATAAAAACATATAAGGAGTTATCGGAAAAAATCGATATGTATACTGGCGGATAGGTATTGAAATGGACTAGCCTATGGTAGAAACCACGTGGTCGTAGCACTCACGGTTAGGGAGAAAAACGATAAAATGCAATATGCTGGTTTTTATCACTTTTTTAAAAATCGATAAAAACATATAAGGAGTTATCGGAAAAAATCGATATGTATACTGGCGGATAGGTATTGAAATGGACTAGCCTATGGTAGAAACCACGTGGTCGTAGCACTCACGGTTAGGGAGAAAAACGATAAAATGCAATATGCTGGTTTTTATCACTTTTTTAAAAATCGATAAAAACATATAAGGAGTTATCGGAAAAAATCGATATGTATACTGGCGGATAGGTATTGAAATGGACTAGCCTATGGTAGAAACCACGTGGTCGTAGCACTCACGGTTAGGGAGAAAAACGATAAAATGCAATATGCTGGTTTTTATCACTTTTTTAAAAATCGATAAAAACATATAAGGAGTTATCGGAAAAAATCGATATGTATACTGGCGGATAGGTATTGAAATGGACTAGCCTATGGTAGAAACCACGTGGTCGTAGCACTCACGGTTAGGGAGAAAAACGATAAAATGCAATATGCTGGTTTTTATCACTTTTTTAAAAATCGATAAAAACATATAAGGAGTTATCGGAAAAAATCGATATGTATACTGGCGGATAGGTATTGAAATGGACTAGCCTATGGTAGAAACCACGTGGTCGTAGCACTCACGGTTAGGGAGAAAAACGATAAAATGCAATATGCTGGTTTTTATCACTTTTTTAAAAATCGATAAAAACATATAAGGAGTTATCGGAAAAAATCGATATGTATACTGGCGGATAGGTATTGAAATGGACTAGCCTATGGTAGAAACCACGTGGTCGTAGCACTCACGGTTAGGGAGAAAAACGATAAAATGCAATATGCTGGTTTTTATCACTTTTTTAAAAATCGATAAAAACATATAAGGAGTTATCGGAAAAAATCGATATGTATACTGGCGGATAGGTATTGAAATGGACTAGCCTATGGTAGAAACCACGTGGTCGTAGCACTCACGGTTAGGGAGAAAAACGATAAAATGCAATATGCTGGTTTTTATCACTTTTTTAAAAATCGATAAAAACATATAAGGAGTTATCGGAAAAAATCGATATGTATACTGGCGGATAGGTATTGAAATGGACTAGCCTATGGTAGAAACCACGTGGTCGTAGCACTCACGGTTAGGGAGAAAAACGATAAAATGCAATATGCTGGTTTTTATCACTTTTTTAAAAATCGATAAAAACATATAAGGAGTTATCGGAAAAAATCGATATGTATACTGGCGGATAGGTATTGAAATGGACTAGCCTATGGTAGAAACCACGTGGTCGTAGCACTCACGGTTAGGGAGAAAAACGATAAAATGCAATATGCTGGTTTTTATCACTTTTTTAAAAATCGATAAAAACATATAAGGAGTTATCGGAAAAAATCGATATGTATACTGGCGGATAGGTATTGAAATGGACTAGCCTATGGTAGAAACCACGTGGTCGTAGCACTCACGGTTAGGGAGAAAAACGATAAAATGCAATATGCTGGTTTTTATCACTTTTTTAAAAATCGATAAAAACATATAAGGAGTTATCGGAAAAAATCGATATGTATACTGGCGGATAGGTATTGAAATGGACTAGCCTATGGTAGAAACCACGTGGTCGTAGCACTCACGGTTAGGGAGAAAAACGATAAAATGCAATATGCTGGTTTTTATCACTTTTTTAAAAATCGATAAAAACATATAAGGAGTTATCGGAAAAAATCGATATGTATACTGGCGGATAGGTATTGAAATGGACTAGCCTATGGTAGAAACCACGTGGTCGTAGCACTCACGGTTAGGGAGAAAAACGATAAAATGCAATATGCTGGTTTTTATCACTTTTTTAAAAATCGATAAAAACATATAAGGAGTTATCGGAAAAAATCGATATGTATACTGGCGGATAGGTATTGAAATGGACTAGCCTATGGTAGAAACCACGTGGTCGTAGCACTCACGGTTAGGGAGAAAAACGATAAAATGCAATATGCTGGTTTTTATCACTTTTTTAAAAATCGATAAAAACATATAAGGAGTTATCGGAAAAAATCGATATGTATACTGGCGGATAGGTATTGAAATGGACTAGCCTATGGTAGAAACCACGTGGTCGTAGCACTCACGGTTAGGGAGAAAAACGATAAAATGCAATATGCTGGTTTTTATCACTTTTTTAAAAATCGATAAAAACATATAAGGAGTTATCGGAAAAAATCGATATGTATACTGGCGGATAGGTATTGAAATGGACTAGCCTATGGTAGAAACCACGTGGTCGTAGCACTCACGGTTAGGGAGAAAAACGATAAAATGCAATATGCTGGTTTTTATCACTTTTTTAAAAATCGATAAAAACATATAAGGAGTTATCGGAAAAAATCGATATGTATACTGGCGGATAGGTATTGAAATGGACTAGCCTATGGTAGAAACCACGTGGTCGTAGCACTCACGGTTAGGGAGAAAAACGATAAAATGCAATATGCTGGTTTTTATCACTTTTTTAAAAATCGATAAAAACATATAAGGAGTTATCGGAAAAAATCGATATGTATACTGGCGGATAGGTATTGAAATGGACTAGCCTATGGTAGAAACCACGTGGTCGTAGCACTCACGGTTAGGGAGAAAAACGATAAAATGCAATATGCTGGTTTTTATCACTTTTTTAAAAATCGATAAAAACATATAAGGAGTTATCGGAAAAAATCGATATGTATACTGGCGGATAGGTATTGAAATGGACTAGCCTATGGTAGAAACCACGTGGTCGTAGCACTCACGGTTAGGGAGAAAAACGATAAAATGCAATATGCTGGTTTTTATCACTTTTTTAAAAATCGATAAAAACATATAAGGAGTTATCGGAAAAAATCGATATGTATACTGGCGGATAGGTATTGAAATGGACTAGCCTATGGTAGAAACCACGTGGTCGTAGCACTCACGGTTAGGGAGAAAAACGATAAAATGCAATATGCTGGTTTTTATCACTTTTTTAAAAATCGATAAAAACATATAAGGAGTTATCGGAAAAAATCGATATGTATACTGGCGGATAGGTATTGAAATGGACTAGCCTATGGTAGAAACCACGTGGTCGTAGCACTCACGGTTAGGGAGAAAAACGATAAAATGCAATATGCTGGTTTTTATCACTTTTTTAAAAATCGATAAAAACATATAAGGAGTTATCGGAAAAAATCGATATGTATACTGGCGGATAGGTATTGAAATGGACTAGCCTATGGTAGAAACCACGTGGTCGTAGCACTCACGGTTAGGGAGAAAAACGATAAAATGCAATATGCTGGTTTTTATCACTTTTTTAAAAATCGATAAAAACATATAAGGAGTTATCGGAAAAAATCGATATGTATACTGGCGGATAGGTATTGAAATGGACTAGCCTATGGTAGAAACCACGTGGTCGTAGCACTCACGGTTAGGGAGAAAAACGATAAAATGCAATATGCTGGTTTTTATCACTTTTTTAAAAATCGATAAAAACATATAAGGAGTTATCGGAAAAAATCGATATGTATACTGGCGGATAGGTATTGAAATGGACTAGCCTATGGTAGAAACCACGTGGTCGTAGCACTCACGGTTAGGGAGAAAAACGATAAAATGCAATATGCTGGTTTTTATCACTTTTTTAAAAATCGATAAAAACATATAAGGAGTTATCGGAAAAAATCGATATGTATACTGGCGGATAGGTATTGAAATGGACTAGCCTATGGTAGAAACCACGTGGTCGTAGCACTCACGGTTAGGGAGAAAAACGATAAAATGCAATATGCTGGTTTTTATCACTTTTTTAAAAATCGATAAAAACATATAAGGAGTTATCGGAAAAAATCGATATGTATACTGGCGGATAGGTATTGAAATGGACTAGCCTATGGTAGAAACCACGTGGTCGTAGCACTCACGGTTAGGGAGAAAAACGATAAAATGCAATATGCTGGTTTTTATCACTTTTTTAAAAATCGATAAAAACATATAAGGAGTTATCGGAAAAAATCGATATGTATACTGGCGGATAGGTATTGAAATGGACTAGCCTATGGTAGAAACCACGTGGTCGTAGCACTCACGGTTAGGGAGAAAAACGATAAAATGCAATATGCTGGTTTTTATCACTTTTTTAAAAATCGATAAAAACATATAAGGAGTTATCGGAAAAAATCGATATGTATACTGGCGGATAGGTATTGAAATGGACTAGCCTATGGTAGAAACCACGTGGTCGTAGCACTCACGGTTAGGGAGAAAAACGATAAAATGCAATATGCTGGTTTTTATCACTTTTTTAAAAATCGATAAAAACATATAAGGAGTTATCGGAAAAAATCGATATGTATACTGGCGGATAGGTATTGAAATGGACTAGCCTATGGTAGAAACCACGTGGTCGTAGCACTCACGGTTAGGGAGAAAAACGATAAAATGCAATATGCTGGTTTTTATCACTTTTTTAAAAATCGATAAAAACATATAAGGAGTTATCGGAAAAAATCGATATGTATACTGGCGGATAGGTATTGAAATGGACTAGCCTATGGTAGAAACCACGTGGTCGTAGCACTCACGGTTAGGGAGAAAAACGATAAAATGCAATATGCTGGTTTTTATCACTTTTTTAAAAATCGATAAAAACATATAAGGAGTTATCGGAAAAAATCGATATGTATACTGGCGGATAGGTATTGAAATGGACTAGCCTATGGTAGAAACCACGTGGTCGTAGCACTCACGGTTAGGGAGAAAAACGATAAAATGCAATATGCTGGTTTTTATCACTTTTTTAAAAATCGATAAAAACATATAAGGAGTTATCGGAAAAAATCGATATGTATACTGGCGGATAGGTATTGAAATGGACTAGCCTATGGTAGAAACCACGTGGTCGTAGCACTCACGGTTAGGGAGAAAAACGATAAAATGCAATATGCTGGTTTTTATCACTTTTTTAAAAATCGATAAAAACATATAAGGAGTTATCGGAAAAAATCGATATGTATACTGGCGGATAGGTATTGAAATGGACTAGCCTATGGTAGAAACCACGTGGTCGTAGCACTCACGGTTAGGGAGAAAAACGATAAAATGCAATATGCTGGTTTTTATCACTTTTTTAAAAATCGATAAAAACATATAAGGAGTTATCGGAAAAAATCGATATGTATACTGGCGGATAGGTATTGAAATGGACTAGCCTATGGTAGAAACCACGTGGTCGTAGCACTCACGGTTAGGGAGAAAAACGATAAAATGCAATATGCTGGTTTTTATCACTTTTTTAAAAATCGATAAAAACATATAAGGAGTTATCGGAAAAAATCGATATGTATACTGGCGGATAGGTATTGAAATGGACTAGCCTATGGTAGAAACCACGTGGTCGTAGCACTCACGGTTAGGGAGAAAAACGATAAAATGCAATATGCTGGTTTTTATCACTTTTTTAAAAATCGATAAAAACATATAAGGAGTTATCGGAAAAAATCGATATGTATACTGGCGGATAGGTATTGAAATGGACTAGCCTATGGTAGAAACCACGTGGTCGTAGCACTCACGGTTAGGGAGAAAAACGATAAAATGCAATATGCTGGTTTTTATCACTTTTTTAAAAATCGATAAAAACATATAAGGAGTTATCGGAAAAAATCGATATGTATACTGGCGGATAGGTATTGAAATGGACTAGCCTATGGTAGAAACCACGTGGTCGTAGCACTCACGGTTAGGGAGAAAAACGATAAAATGCAATATGCTGGTTTTTATCACTTTTTTAAAAATCGATAAAAACATATAAGGAGTTATCGGAAAAAATCGATATGTATACTGGCGGATAGGTATTGAAATGGACTAGCCTATGGTAGAAACCACGTGGTCGTAGCACTCACGGTTAGGGAGAAAAACGATAAAATGCAATATGCTGGTTTTTATCACTTTTTTAAAAATCGATAAAAACATATAAGGAGTTATCGGAAAAAATCGATATGTATACTGGCGGATAGGTATTGAAATGGACTAGCCTATGGTAGAAACCACGTGGTCGTAGCACTCACGGTTAGGGAGAAAAACGATAAAATGCAATATGCTGGTTTTTATCACTTTTTTAAAAATCGATAAAAACATATAAGGAGTTATCGGAAAAAATCGATATGTATACTGGCGGATAGGTATTGAAATGGACTAGCCTATGGTAGAAACCACGTGGTCGTAGCACTCACGGTTAGGGAGAAAAACGATAAAATGCAATATGCTGGTTTTTATCACTTTTTTAAAAATCGATAAAAACATATAAGGAGTTATCGGAAAAAATCGATATGTATACTGGCGGATAGGTATTGAAATGGACTAGCCTATGGTAGAAACCACGTGGTCGTAGCACTCACGGTTAGGGAGAAAAACGATAAAATGCAATATGCTGGTTTTTATCACTTTTTTAAAAATCGATAAAAACATATAAGGAGTTATCGGAAAAAATCGATATGTATACTGGCGGATAGGTATTGAAATGGACTAGCCTATGGTAGAAACCACGTGGTCGTAGCACTCACGGTTAGGGAGAAAAACGATAAAATGCAATATGCTGGTTTTTATCACTTTTTTAAAAATCGATAAAAACATATAAGGAGTTATCGGAAAAAATCGATATGTATACTGGCGGATAGGTATTGAAATGGACTAGCCTATGGTAGAAACCACGTGGTCGTAGCACTCACGGTTAGGGAGAAAAACGATAAAATGCAATATGCTGGTTTTTATCACTTTTTTAAAAATCGATAAAAACATATAAGGAGTTATCGGAAAAAATCGATATGTATACTGGCGGATAGGTATTGAAATGGACTAGCCTATGGTAGAAACCACGTGGTCGTAGCACTCACGGTTAGGGAGAAAAACGATAAAATGCAATATGCTGGTTTTTATCACTTTTTTAAAAATCGATAAAAACATATAAGGAGTTATCGGAAAAAATCGATATGTATACTGGCGGATAGGTATTGAAATGGACTAGCCTATGGTAGAAACCACGTGGTCGTAGCACTCACGGTTAGGGAGAAAAACGATAAAATGCAATATGCTGGTTTTTATCACTTTTTTAAAAATCGATAAAAACATATAAGGAGTTATCGGAAAAAATCGATATGTATACTGGCGGATAGGTATTGAAATGGACTAGCCTATGGTAGAAACCACGTGGTCGTAGCACTCACGGTTAGGGAGAAAAACGATAAAATGCAATATGCTGGTTTTTATCACTTTTTTAAAAATCGATAAAAACATATAAGGAGTTATCGGAAAAAATCGATATGTATACTGGCGGATAGGTATTGAAATGGACTAGCCTATGGTAGAAACCACGTGGTCGTAGCACTCACGGTTAGGGAGAAAAACGATAAAATGCAATATGCTGGTTTTTATCACTTTTTTAAAAATCGATAAAAACATATAAGGAGTTATCGGAAAAAATCGATATGTATACTGGCGGATAGGTATTGAAATGGACTAGCCTATGGTAGAAACCACGTGGTCGTAGCACTCACGGTTAGGGAGAAAAACGATAAAATGCAATATGCTGGTTTTTATCACTTTTTTAAAAATCGATAAAAACATATAAGGAGTTATCGGAAAAAATCGATATGTATACTGGCGGATAGGTATTGAAATGGACTAGCCTATGGTAGAAACCACGTGGTCGTAGCACTCACGGTTAGGGAGAAAAACGATAAAATGCAATATGCTGGTTTTTATCACTTTTTTAAAAATCGATAAAAACATATAAGGAGTTATCGGAAAAAATCGATATGTATACTGGCGGATAGGTATTGAAATGGACTAGCCTATGGTAGAAACCACGTGGTCGTAGCACTCACGGTTAGGGAGAAAAACGATAAAATGCAATATGCTGGTTTTTATCACTTTTTTAAAAATCGATAAAAACATATAAGGAGTTATCGGAAAAAATCGATATGTATACTGGCGGATAGGTATTGAAATGGACTAGCCTATGGTAGAAACCACGTGGTCGTAGCACTCACGGTTAGGGAGAAAAACGATAAAATGCAATATGCTGGTTTTTATCACTTTTTTAAAAATCGATAAAAACATATAAGGAGTTATCGGAAAAAATCGATATGTATACTGGCGGATAGGTATTGAAATGGACTAGCCTATGGTAGAAACCACGTGGTCGTAGCACTCACGGTTAGGGAGAAAAACGATAAAATGCAATATGCTGGTTTTTATCACTTTTTTAAAAATCGATAAAAACATATAAGGAGTTATCGGAAAAAATCGATATGTATACTGGCGGATAGGTATTGAAATGGACTAGCCTATGGTAGAAACCACGTGGTCGTAGCACTCACGGTTAGGGAGAAAAACGATAAAATGCAATATGCTGGTTTTTATCACTTTTTTAAAAATCGATAAAAACATATAAGGAGTTATCGGAAAAAATCGATATGTATACTGGCGGATAGGTATTGAAATGGACTAGCCTATGGTAGAAACCACGTGGTCGTAGCACTCACGGTTAGGGAGAAAAACGATAAAATGCAATATGCTGGTTTTTATCACTTTTTTAAAAATCGATAAAAACATATAAGGAGTTATCGGAAAAAATCGATATGTATACTGGCGGATAGGTATTGAAATGGACTAGCCTATGGTAGAAACCACGTGGTCGTAGCACTCACGGTTAGGGAGAAAAACGATAAAATGCAATATGCTGGTTTTTATCACTTTTTTAAAAATCGATAAAAACATATAAGGAGTTATCGGAAAAAATCGATATGTATACTGGCGGATAGGTATTGAAATGGACTAGCCTATGGTAGAAACCACGTGGTCGTAGCACTCACGGTTAGGGAGAAAAACGATAAAATGCAATATGCTGGTTTTTATCACTTTTTTAAAAATCGATAAAAACATATAAGGAGTTATCGGAAAAAATCGATATGTATACTGGCGGATAGGTATTGAAATGGACTAGCCTATGGTAGAAACCACGTGGTCGTAGCACTCACGGTTAGGGAGAAAAACGATAAAATGCAATATGCTGGTTTTTATCACTTTTTTAAAAATCGATAAAAACATATAAGGAGTTATCGGAAAAAATCGATATGTATACTGGCGGATAGGTATTGAAATGGACTAGCCTATGGTAGAAACCACGTGGTCGTAGCACTCACGGTTAGGGAGAAAAACGATAAAATGCAATATGCTGGTTTTTATCACTTTTTTAAAAATCGATAAAAACATATAAGGAGTTATCGGAAAAAATCGATATGTATACTGGCGGATAGGTATTGAAATGGACTAGCCTATGGTAGAAACCACGTGGTCGTAGCACTCACGGTTAGGGAGAAAAACGATAAAATGCAATATGCTGGTTTTTATCACTTTTTTAAAAATCGATAAAAACATATAAGGAGTTATCGGAAAAAATCGATATGTATACTGGCGGATAGGTATTGAAATGGACTAGCCTATGGTAGAAACCACGTGGTCGTAGCACTCACGGTTAGGGAGAAAAACGATAAAATGCAATATGCTGGTTTTTATCACTTTTTTAAAAATCGATAAAAACATATAAGGAGTTATCGGAAAAAATCGATATGTATACTGGCGGATAGGTATTGAAATGGACTAGCCTATGGTAGAAACCACGTGGTCGTAGCACTCACGGTTAGGGAGAAAAACGATAAAATGCAATATGCTGGTTTTTATCACTTTTTTAAAAATCGATAAAAACATATAAGGAGTTATCGGAAAAAATCGATATGTATACTGGCGGATAGGTATTGAAATGGACTAGCCTATGGTAGAAACCACGTGGTCGTAGCACTCACGGTTAGGGAGAAAAACGATAAAATGCAATATGCTGGTTTTTATCACTTTTTTAAAAATCGATAAAAACATATAAGGAGTTATCGGAAAAAATCGATATGTATACTGGCGGATAGGTATTGAAATGGACTAGCCTATGGTAGAAACCACGTGGTCGTAGCACTCACGGTTAGGGAGAAAAACGATAAAATGCAATATGCTGGTTTTTATCACTTTTTTAAAAATCGATAAAAACATATAAGGAGTTATCGGAAAAAATCGATATGTATACTGGCGGATAGGTATTGAAATGGACTAGCCTATGGTAGAAACCACGTGGTCGTAGCACTCACGGTTAGGGAGAAAAACGATAAAATGCAATATGCTGGTTTTTATCACTTTTTTAAAAATCGATAAAAACATATAAGGAGTTATCGGAAAAAATCGATATGTATACTGGCGGATAGGTATTGAAATGGACTAGCCTATGGTAGAAACCACGTGGTCGTAGCACTCACGGTTAGGGAGAAAAACGATAAAATGCAATATGCTGGTTTTTATCACTTTTTTAAAAATCGATAAAAACATATAAGGAGTTATCGGAAAAAATCGATATGTATACTGGCGGATAGGTATTGAAATGGACTAGCCTATGGTAGAAACCACGTGGTCGTAGCACTCACGGTTAGGGAGAAAAACGATAAAATGCAATATGCTGGTTTTTATCACTTTTTTAAAAATCGATAAAAACATATAAGGAGTTATCGGAAAAAATCGATATGTATACTGGCGGATAGGTATTGAAATGGACTAGCCTATGGTAGAAACCACGTGGTCGTAGCACTCACGGTTAGGGAGAAAAACGATAAAATGCAATATGCTGGTTTTTATCACTTTTTTAAAAATCGATAAAAACATATAAGGAGTTATCGGAAAAAATCGATATGTATACTGGCGGATAGGTATTGAAATGGACTAGCCTATGGTAGAAACCACGTGGTCGTAGCACTCACGGTTAGGGAGAAAAACGATAAAATGCAATATGCTGGTTTTTATCACTTTTTTAAAAATCGATAAAAACATATAAGGAGTTATCGGAAAAAATCGATATGTATACTGGCGGATAGGTATTGAAATGGACTAGCCTATGGTAGAAACCACGTGGTCGTAGCACTCACGGTTAGGGAGAAAAACGATAAAATGCAATATGCTGGTTTTTATCACTTTTTTAAAAATCGATAAAAACATATAAGGAGTTATCGGAAAAAATCGATATGTATACTGGCGGATAGGTATTGAAATGGACTAGCCTATGGTAGAAACCACGTGGTCGTAGCACTCACGGTTAGGGAGAAAAACGATAAAATGCAATATGCTGGTTTTTATCACTTTTTTAAAAATCGATAAAAACATATAAGGAGTTATCGGAAAAAATCGATATGTATACTGGCGGATAGGTATTGAAATGGACTAGCCTATGGTAGAAACCACGTGGTCGTAGCACTCACGGTTAGGGAGAAAAACGATAAAATGCAATATGCTGGTTTTTATCACTTTTTTAAAAATCGATAAAAACATATAAGGAGTTATCGGAAAAAATCGATATGTATACTGGCGGATAGGTATTGAAATGGACTAGCCTATGGTAGAAACCACGTGGTCGTAGCACTCACGGTTAGGGAGAAAAACGATAAAATGCAATATGCTGGTTTTTATCACTTTTTTAAAAATCGATAAAAACATATAAGGAGTTATCGGAAAAAATCGATATGTATACTGGCGGATAGGTATTGAAATGGACTAGCCTATGGTAGAAACCACGTGGTCGTAGCACTCACGGTTAGGGAGAAAAACGATAAAATGCAATATGCTGGTTTTTATCACTTTTTTAAAAATCGATAAAAACATATAAGGAGTTATCGGAAAAAATCGATATGTATACTGGCGGATAGGTATTGAAATGGACTAGCCTATGGTAGAAACCACGTGGTCGTAGCACTCACGGTTAGGGAGAAAAACGATAAAATGCAATATGCTGGTTTTTATCACTTTTTTAAAAATCGATAAAAACATATAAGGAGTTATCGGAAAAAATCGATATGTATACTGGCGGATAGGTATTGAAATGGACTAGCCTATGGTAGAAACCACGTGGTCGTAGCACTCACGGTTAGGGAGAAAAACGATAAAATGCAATATGCTGGTTTTTATCACTTTTTTAAAAATCGATAAAAACATATAAGGAGTTATCGGAAAAAATCGATATGTATACTGGCGGATAGGTATTGAAATGGACTAGCCTATGGTAGAAACCACGTGGTCGTAGCACTCACGGTTAGGGAGAAAAACGATAAAATGCAATATGCTGGTTTTTATCACTTTTTTAAAAATCGATAAAAACATATAAGGAGTTATCGGAAAAAATCGATATGTATACTGGCGGATAGGTATTGAAATGGACTAGCCTATGGTAGAAACCACGTGGTAAAACGCTCGACGGTATCGGATAAAAAATGGACGATAAACCCTTCAGAAAAACGATAAAATATCTGGTTTTTTATCACTTT
>CM061530.1:29424611-29461034 GCA_030068015.2 Neoceratitis asiatica
GAAGATATAATACTTGTATGAGGTTATGATAAAATTAGTATTTATATTAGGATTTTAAACATTTTATTGGTGATGTTTAAATTAGTCTCATACAATTCATGAAAATAAACAAAACTGATTTTGGATAGATTTCCATATGAATATCGAAAATATCATACTTGTATGAAGTTATTATATATATATTTTCGGGTCTGTGAGGTGTGCATGGTGAAAAACATTTATAATTAACGTGTAGTTACTCACTTAACCTGTATGAAGATATAATACTTGTATGAGGTTATGATAAAATTAGTATTTATATCTAGGATTTTAAACATTTTATTGGTGATGTTTAAATTAGTCTCATACAATTCATGAAAATAAACAAAACTGATTTTGGATAGATTTCCATATGAATATCGAAAATATCACTTAACTTGTATGAAGTTATTATATATATATTTTCGGGTCTGTGAGGTGTGCATGGTGAAAAACATTTATAATTAACGTGTAGTTACTCACTTAACCTGTATGAAGATATGGAAATCTAACATTTAAACATTTTATTGGTGATGTTTAAATTAGTCTCATACAATTCATGAAAATAAACAAAACTGATTTTGGATAGATTTCCATATGAATATCGAAAATATCATACTTGTATGAAGTTATTATATATATATTTTCGGGTCTGTGAGGTGTGCATGGTGAAAAACATTTATAATTAACGTGTAGTTACTCACTTAACCTGTATGAAGATATGGAAATCTAACATTTAAACATTTTATTGGTGATGTTTAAATTAGTCTCATACAATTCATGAAAATAAACAAAACTGATTTTGGATAGATTTCCATATGAATATCGAAAATATCAACTAACTTGTATGAAGTTATTATATATATATTTTCGGGTCTGTGAGGTGTGCATGGTGAAAAACATTTATAATTAACGTGTAGTTACTCACTTAACCTGTATGAAGATATGGAAATCTAACATTTAAACATTTTATTGGTGATGTTTAAATTAGTCTCATACAATTCATGAAAATAAACAAAACTGATTTTGGATAGATTTCCATATGAATATCGAAAATATCATACTTGTATGAAGTTATTATATATATATTTTCGGGTCTGTGAGGTGTGCATGGTGAAAAACATTTATAATTAACGTGTAGTTACTCACTTAACCTGTATGAAGATATGGAAATCTAACATTTAAACATTTTATTGGTGATGTTTAAATTAGTCTCATACAATTCATGAAAATAAACAAAACTGATTTTGGATAGATTTCCATATGAATATCGAAAATATCATACTTGTATGAAGTTATTATATATATATTTTCGGGTCTGTGAGGTGTGCATGGTGAAAAACATTTATAATTAACGTGTAGTTACTCACTTAACCTGTATGAAGATATGGAAATCTAACATTTAAACATTTTATTGGTGATGTTTAAATTAGTCTCATACAATTCATGAAAATAAACAAAACTGATTTTGGATAGATTTCCATATGAATATCGAAAATATCATACTTGTATGAAGTTATTATATATATATTTTCGGGTCTGTGAGGTGTGCATGGTGAAAAACATTTATAATTAACGTGTAGTTACTCACTTAACCTGTATGAAGATATGGAAATCTAACATTTAAACATTTTATTGGTGATGTTTAAATTAGTCTCATACAATTCATGAAAATAAACAAAACTGATTTTGGATAGATTTCCATATGAATATCGAAAATATCATACTTGTATGAAGTTATTATATATATATTTTCGGGTCTGTGAGGTGTGCATGGTGAAAAACATTTATAATTAACGTGTAGTTACTCACTTAACCTGTATGAAGATATGGAAATCTAACATTTAAACATTTTATTGGTGATGTTTAAATTAGTCTCATACAATTCATGAAAATAAACAAAACTGATTTTGGATAGATTTCCATATGAATATCGAAAATATCATACTTGTATGAAGTTATTATATATATATTTTCGGGTCTGTGAGGTGTGCATGGTGAAAAACATTTATAATTAACGTGTAGTTACTCACTTAACCTGTATGAAGATATGGAAATCTAACATTTAAACATTTTATTGGTGATGTTTAAATTAGTCTCATACAATTCATGAAAATAAACAAAACTGATTTTGGATAGATTTCCATATGAATATCGAAAATATCATACTTGTATGAAGTTATTATATATATATTTTCGGGTCTGTGAGGTGTGCATGGTGAAAAACATTTATAATTAACGTGTAGTTACTCACTTAACCTGTATGAAGATATAATACTTGTATGAGGTTATGATAAAATTAGTATTTATATTAGGATTTTAAACATTTTATTGGTGATGTTTAAATTAGTCTCATACAATTCATGAAAATAAACAAAACTGATTTTGGATAGATTTCCATATGAATATCGAAAATATCATACTTGTATGAAGTTATTATATATATATTTTCGGGTCTGTGAGGTGTGCATGGTGAAAAACATTTATAATTAACGTGTAGTTACTCACTTAACCTGTATGAAGATATAATACTTGTATGAGGTTATGATAAAATTAGTATTTATATTAGGATTTTAAACATTTTATTGGTGATGTTTAAATTAGTCTCATACAATTCATGAAAATAAACAAAACTGATTTTGGATAGATTTCCATATGAATATCGAAAATATCATACTTGTATGAAGTTATTATATATATATTTTCGGGTCTGTGAGGTGTGCATGGTGAAAAACATTTATAATTAACGTGTAGTTACTCACTTAACCTGTATGAAGATATGGAAATCTAACATTTAAACATTTTATTGGTGATGTTTAAATTAGTCTCATACAATTCATGAAAATAAACAAAACTGATTTTGGATAGATTTCCATATGAATATCGAAAATATCATACTTGTATGAAGTTATTATATATATATTTTCGGGTCTGTGAGGTGTGCATGGTGAAAAACATTTATAATTAACGTGTAGTTACTCACTTAACCTGTATGAAGATATGGAAATCTAACATTTAAACATTTTATTGGTGATGTTTAAATTAGTCTCATACAATTCATGAAAATAAACAAAACTGATTTTGGATAGATTTCCATATGAATATCGAAAATATCATACTTGTATGAAGTTATTATATATATATTTTCGGGTCTGTGAGGTGTGCATGGTGAAAAACATTTATAATTAACGTGTAGTTACTCACTTAACCTGTATGAAGATATGGAAATCTAACATTTAAACATTTTAGTGATGCACACCTCACAGACCCGAAAATATATATATAATAACTTCATACAGGTTAAGTGATATTTTCGATATTCATATGGAAATCTATCCAAAATCAGTTTTGTTTATTTTCATGAATTGTATGAGACTAATCAAAATGAATATGAATTGTATAGACTAATTTAAACATCACCAATAAAATGTTTAAATGTTAGATTTCCATATCTTCATACAGGTTAAGTGAGTAACTACACGTTAATTATAAATGTTTTTCACCATGCACACCTCACAGACCCGAAAATATATATATAATAACTTCATACAAGTATGATATTTTCGATATTCATATGGAAATCTATCCAAAATCAGTTTTGTTTATTTTCATGAATTGTATGAGACTAATTTAAACATCACCAATAAAATGTTTAAATGTTAGATTTCCATATCTTCATACAGGTTAAGTGAGTAACTACACGTTAATTATAAATGTTTTTCACCATGCACACCTCACAGACCCGAAAATATATATATAATAACTTCATACAAGTATGATATTTTCGATATTCATATGGAAATCTATCCAAAATCAGTTTTGTTTATTTTCATGAATTGTATGAGACTAATTTAAACATCACCAATAAAATGTTTAAAATCCTAATATAAATACTAATTTTATCATAACCTCATACAAGTATTATATCTTCATACAGGTTAAGTGAGTAACTACACGTTAATTATAAATGTTTTTCACCATGCACACCTCACAGACCCGAAAATATATATATAATAACTTCATACAAGTATGATATTTTCGATATTCATATGGAAATCTATCCAAAATCAGTTTTGTTTATTTTCATGAATTGTATGAGACTAATTTAAACATCACCAATAAAATGTTTAAATGTTAGATTTCCATATCTTCATACAGGTTAAGTGAGTAACTACACGTTAATTATAAATGTTTTTCACCATGCACACCTCACAGACCCGAAAATATATATATAATAACTTCATACAAGTATGATATTTTCGATATTCATATGGAAATCTATCCAAAATCAGTTTTGTTTATTTTCATGAATTGTATGAGACTAATTTAAACATCACCAATAAAATGTTTAAATGTTAGATTTCCATATCTTCATACAGGTTAAGTGAGTAACTACACGTTAATTATAAATGTTTTTCACCATGCACACCTCACAGACCCGAAAATATATATATAATAACTTCATACAAGTATGATATTTTCGATATTCATATGGAAATCTATCCAAAATCAGTTTTGTTTATTTTCATGAATTGTATGAGACTAATTTAAACATCACCAATAAAATGTTTAAATGTTAGATTTCCATATCTTCATACAGGTTAAGTGAGTAACTACACGTTAATTATAAATGTTTTTCACCATGCACACCTCACAGACCCGAAAATATATATATAATAACTTCATACAAGTATGATATTTTCGATATTCATATGGAAATCTATCCAAAATCAGTTTTGTTTATTTTCATGAATTGTATGAGACTAATTTAAACATCACCAATAAAATGTTTAAATGTTAGATTTCCATATCTTCATACAGGTTAAGTGAGTAACTACACGTTAATTATAAATGTTTTTCACCATGCACACCTCACAGACCCGAAAATATATATATAATAACTTCATACAAGTAATGTGATATTTTCGATATTCATATGGAAATCTATCCAAAATCAGTTTTGTTTATTTTCATGAATTGTATGAGACTAATTTAAACATCACCAATAAAATGTTTAAATGTTAGATTTCCATATCTTCATACAGGTTAAGTGAGTAACTACACGTTAATTATAAATGTTTTTCACCATGCACACCTCACAGACCCGAAAATATATATATAATAACTTCATACAAGTATGATATTTTCGATATTCATATGGAAATCTATCCAAAATCAGTTTTGTTTATTTTCATGAATTGTATGAGACTAATTTAAACATCACCAATAAAATGTTTAAATGTTAGATTTCCATATCTTCATACAGGTTAAGTGAGTAACTACACGTTAATTATAAATGTTTTTCACCATGCACACCTCACAGACCCGAAAATATATATATAATAACTTCATACAAGTATGATATTTTCGATATTCATATGGAAATCTATCCAAAATCAGTTTTGTTTATTTTCATGAATTGTATGAGACTAATTTAAACATCACCAATAAAATGTTTAAAATCCTAATATAAATACTAATTTTATCATAACCTCATACAAGTATTATATCTTCATACAGGTTAAGTGAGTAACTACACGTTAATTATAAATGTTTTTCACCATGCACACCTCACAGACCCGAAAATATATATATAATAACTTCATACAAGTATGATATTTTCGATATTCATATGGAAATCTATCCAAAATCAGTTTTGTTTATTTTCATGAATTGTATGAGACTAATTTAAACATCACCAATAAAATGTTTAAATGTTAGATTTCCATATCTTCATACAGGTTAAGTGAGTAACTACACGTTAATTATAAATGTTTTTCACCATGCACACCTCACAGACCCGAAAATATATATATAATAACTTCATACAGGTTAAGTGATATTTTCGATATTCATATGGAAATCTATCCAAAATCAGTTTTGTTTATTTTCATGAATTGTATGAGACTAATTTAAACATCACCAATAAAATGTTTAAAATCCTAATATAAATACTAATTTTATCATAACCTCATACAAGTATTATATCTTCATACAGGTTAAGTGAGTAACTACACGTTAATTATAAATGTTTTTCACCATGCACACCTCACAGACCCGAAAATATATATATAATAACTTCATACAAGTATGATATTTTCGATATTCATATGGAAATCTATCCAAAATCAGTTTTGTTTATTTTCATGAATTGTATGAGACTAATTTAAACATCACCAATAAAATGTTTAAATGTTAGATTTCCATATCTTCATACAGGTTAAGTGAGTAACTACACGTTAATTATAAATGTTTTTCACCATGCACACCTCACAGACCCGAAAATATATATATAATAACTTCATACAAGTATGATATTTTCGATATTCATATGGAAATCTATCCAAAATCAGTTTTGTTTATTTTCATGAATTGTATGAGACTAATTTAAACATCACCAATAAAATGTTTAAATGTTAGATTTCCATATCTTCATACAGGTTAAGTGAGTAACTACACGTTAATTATAAATGTTTTTCACCATGCACACCTCACAGACCCGAAAATATATATATAATAACTTCATACAGGTTAAGTGATATTTTCGATATTCATATGGAAATCTATCCAAAATCAGTTTTGTTTATTTTCATGAATTGTATGAGACTAATTTAAACATCACCAATAAAATGTTTAAATGTTAGATTTCCATATCTTCATACAGGTTAAGTGAGTAACTACACGTTAATTATAAATGTTTTTCACCATGCACACCTCACAGACCCGAAAATATATATATAATAACTTCATACAAGTATGATATTTTCGATATTCATATGGAAATCTATCCAAAATCAGTTTTGTTTATTTTCATGAATTGTATGAGACTAATTTAAACATCACCAATAAAATGTTTAAATGTTAGATTTCCATATCTTCATACAGGTTAAGTGAGTAACTACACGTTAATTATAAATGTTTTTCACCATGCACACCTCACAGACCCGAAAATATATATATAATAACTTCATACAATAATGATATTTTCGATATTCATATGGAAATCTATCCAAAATCAGTTTTGTTTATTTTCATGAATTGTATGAGACTAATTTAAACATCACCAATAAAATGTTTAAAATCCTAATATAAATACTAATTTTATCATAACCTCATACAAGTATTATATCTTCATACAGGTTAAGTGAGTAACTACACGTTAATTATAAATGTTTTTCACCATGCACACCTCACAGACCCGAAAATATATATATAATAACTTCATACAAGTATGATATTTTCGATATTCATATGGAAATCTATCCAAAATCAGTTTTGTTTATTTTCATGAATTGTATGAGACTAATTTAAACATCACCAATAAAATGTTTAAATGTTAGATTTCCATATCTTCATACAGGTTAAGTGAGTAACTACACGTTAATTATAAATGTTTTTCACCATGCACACCTCACAGACCCGAAAATATATATATAATAACTTCATACAGGTTAAGTGATATTTTCGATATTCATATGGAAATCTATCCAAAATCAGTTTTGTTTATTTTCATGAATTGTATGAGACTAATTTAAACATCACCAATAAAATGTTTAAAATCCTAATATAAATACTAATTTTATCATAACCTCATACAAGTATTATATCTTCATACAGGTTAAGTGAGTAACTACACGTTAATTATAAATGTTTTTCACCATGCACACCTCACAGACCCGAAAATATATATATAATAACTTCATACAAGTATGATATTTTCGATATTCATATGGAAATCTATCCAAAATCAGTTTTGTTTATTTTCATGAATTGTATGAGACTAATTTAAACATCACCAATAAAATGTTTAAAATCCTAATATAAATACTAATTTTATCATAACCTCATACAAGTATTATATCTTCATACAGGTTAAGTGAGTAACTACACGTTAATTATAAATGTTTTTCACCATGCACACCTCACAGACCCGAAAATATATATATAATAACTTCATACAGGTTAAGTGATATTTTCGATATTCATATGGAAATCTATCCAAAATCAGTTTTGTTTATTTTCATGAATTGTATGAGACTAATTTAAACATCACCAATAAAATGTTTAAAATCCTAATATAAATACTAATTTTATCATAACCTCATACAAGTATTATATCTTCATACAGGTTAAGTGAGTAACTACACGTTAATTATAAATGTTTTTCACCATGCACACCTCACAGACCCGAAAATATATATATAATAACTTCATACAAGTATGATATTTTCGATATTCATATGGAAATCTATCCAAAATCAGTTTTGTTTATTTTCATGAATTGTATGAGACTAATTTAAACATCACCAATAAAATGTTTAAATGTTAGATTTCCATATCTTCATACAGGTTAAGTGAGTAACTACACGTTAATTATAAATGTTTTTCACCATGCACACCTCACAGACCCGAAAATATATATATAATAACTTCATACAAGTATGATATTTTCGATATTCATATGGAAATCTATCCAAAATCAGTTTTGTTTATTTTCATGAATTGTATGAGACTAATTTAAACATCACCAATAAAATGTTTAAATGTTAGATTTCCATATCTTCATACAGGTTAAGTGAGTAACTACACGTTAATTATAAATGTTTTTCACCATGCACACCTCACAGACCCGAAAATATATATATAATAACTTCATACAAGTATGATATTTTCGATATTCATATGGAAATCTATCCAAAATCAGTTTTGTTTATTTTCATGAATTGTATGAGACTAATTTAAACATCACCAATAAAATGTTTAAATGTTAGATTTCCATATCTTCATACAGGTTAAGTGAGTAACTACACGTTAATTATAAATGTTTTTCACCATGCACACCTCACAGACCCGAAAATATATATATAATAACTTCATACAAGTATGATATTTTCGATATTCATATGGAAATCTATCCAAAATCAGTTTTGTTTATTTTCATGAATTGTATGAGACTAATTTAAACATCACCAATAAAATGTTTAAAATCCTAATATAAATACTAATTTTATCATAACCTCATACAAGTATTATATCTTCATACAGGTTAAGTGAGTAACTACACGTTAATTATAAATGTTTTTCACCATGCACACCTCACAGACCCGAAAATATATATATAATAACTTCATACAAGTATGATATTTTCGATATTCATATGGAAATCTATCCAAAATCAGTTTTGTTTATTTTCATGAATTGTATGAGACTAATTTAAACATCACCAATAAAATGTTTAAATGTTAGATTTCCATATCTTCATACAGGTTAAGTGAGTAACTACACGTTAATTATAAATGTTTTTCACCATGCACACCTCACAGACCCGAAAATATATATATAATAACTTCATACAAGTTAAGTGATATTTTCGATATTCATATGGAAATCTATCCAAAATCAGTTTTGTTTATTTTCATGAATTGTATGAGACTAATTTAAACATCACCAATAAAATGTTTAAATGTTAGATTTCCATATCTTCATACAGGTTAAGTGAGTAACTACACGTTAATTATAAATGTTTTTCACCATGCACACCTCACAGACCCGAAAATATATATATAATAACTTCATACAAGTATGATATTTTCGATATTCATATGGAAATCTATCCAAAATCAGTTTTGTTTATTTTCATGAATTGTATGAGACTAATTTAAACATCACCAATAAAATGTTTAAATGTTAGATTTCCATATCTTCATACAGGTTAAGTGAGTAACTACACGTTAATTATAAATGTTTTTCACCATGCACACCTCACAGACCCGAAAATATATATATAATAACTTCATACAAGTTAAGTGATATTTTCGATATTCATATGGAAATCTATCCAAAATCAGTTTTGTTTATTTTCATGAATTGTATGAGACTAATTTAAACATCACCAATAAAATGTTTAAATGTTAGATTTCCATATCTTCATACAGGTTAAGTGAGTAACTACACGTTAATTATAAATGTTTTTCACCATGCACACCTCACAGACCCGAAAATATATATATAATAACTTCATACAGGTTAAGTGATATTTTCGATATTCATATGGAAATCTATCCAAAATCAGTTTTGTTTATTTTCATGAATTGTATGAGACTAATTTAAACATCACCAATAAAATGTTTAAAATCCTAATATAAATACTAATTTTATCATAACCTCATACAAGTATTATATCTTCATACAGGTTAAGTGAGTAACTACACGTTAATTATAAATGTTTTTCACCATGCACACCTCACAGACCCGAAAATATATATATAATAACTTCATACAAGTATGATATTTTCGATATTCATATGGAAATCTATCCAAAATCAGTTTTGTTTATTTTCATGAATTGTATGAGACTAATTTAAACATCACCAATAAAATGTTTAAATGTTAGATTTCCATATCTTCATACAGGTTAAGTGAGTAACTACACGTTAATTATAAATGTTTTTCACCATGCACACCTCACAGACCCGAAAATATATATATAATAACTTCATACAGGTTAAGTGATATTTTCGATATTCATATGGAAATCTATCCAAAATCAGTTTTGTTTATTTTCATGAATTGTATGAGACTAATTTAAACATCACCAATAAAATGTTTAAAATCCTAATATAAATACTAATTTTATCATAACCTCATACAAGTATTATATCTTCATACAGGTTAAGTGAGTAACTACACGTTAATTATAAATGTTTTTCACCATGCACACCTCACAGACCCGAAAATATATATATAATAACTTCATACAAGTATGATATTTTCGATATTCATATGGAAATCTATCCAAAATCAGTTTTGTTTATTTTCATGAATTGTATGAGACTAATTTAAACATCACCAATAAAATGTTTAAAATCCTAATATAAATACTAATTTTATCATAACCTCATACAAGTATTATATCTTCATACAGGTTAAGTGAGTAACTACACGTTAATTATAAATGTTTTTCACCATGCACACCTCACAGACCCGAAAATATATATATAATAACTTCATACAGGTTAAGTGATATTTTCGATATTCATATGGAAATCTATCCAAAATCAGTTTTGTTTATTTTCATGAATTGTATGAGACTAATTTAAACATCACCAATAAAATGTTTAAAATCCTAATATAAATACTAATTTTATCATAACCTCATACAAGTATTATATCTTCATACAGGTTAAGTGAGTAACTACACGTTAATTATAAATGTTTTTCACCATGCACACCTCACAGACCCGAAAATATATATATAATAACTTCATACAAGTATGATATTTTCGATATTCATATGGAAATCTATCCAAAATCAGTTTTGTTTATTTTCATGAATTGTATGAGACTAATTTAAACATCACCAATAAAATGTTTAAATGTTAGATTTCCATATCTTCATACAGGTTAAGTGAGTAACTACACGTTAATTATAAATGTTTTTCACCATGCACACCTCACAGACCCGAAAATATATATATAATAACTTCATACAAGTATGATATTTTCGATATTCATATGGAAATCTATCCAAAATCAGTTTTGTTTATTTTCATGAATTGTATGAGACTAATTTAAACATCACCAATAAAATGTTTAAATGTTAGATTTCCATATCTTCATACAGGTTAAGTGAGTAACTACACGTTAATTATAAATGTTTTTCACCATGCACACCTCACAGACCCGAAAATATATATATAATAACTTCATACAAGTATGATATTTTCGATATTCATATGGAAATCTATCCAAAATCAGTTTTGTTTATTTTCATGAATTGTATGAGACTAATTTAAACATCACCAATAAAATGTTTAAATGTTAGATTTCCATATCTTCATACAGGTTAAGTGAGTAACTACACGTTAATTATAAATGTTTTTCACCATGCACACCTCACAGACCCGAAAATATATATATAATAACTTCATACAAGTATGATATTTTCGATATTCATATGGAAATCTATCCAAAATCAGTTTTGTTTATTTTCATGAATTGTATGAGACTAATTTAAACATCACCAATAAAATGTTTAAAATCCTAATATAAATACTAATTTTATCATAACCTCATACAAGTATTATATCTTCATACAGGTTAAGTGAGTAACTACACGTTAATTATAAATGTTTTTCACCATGCACACCTCACAGACCCGAAAATATATATATAATAACTTCATACAAGTATGATATTTTCGATATTCATATGGAAATCTATCCAAAATCAGTTTTGTTTATTTTCATGAATTGTATGAGACTAATTTAAACATCACCAATAAAATGTTTAAATGTTAGATTTCCATATCTTCATACAGGTTAAGTGAGTAACTACACGTTAATTATAAATGTTTTTCACCATGCACACCTCACAGACCCGAAAATATATATATAATAACTTCATACATGTTAATTGATATTTTCGATATTCATATGGAAATCTATCCAAAATCAGTTTTGTTTATTTTCATGAATTGTATGAGACTAATTTAAACATCACCAATAAAATGTTTAAATGTTAGATTTCCATATCTTCATACAGGTTAAGTGAGTAACTACACGTTAATTATAAATGTTTTTCACCATGCACACCTCACAGACCCGAAAATATATATATAATAACTTCATACAAGTATGATATTTTCGATATTCATATGGAAATCTATCCAAAATCAGTTTTGTTTATTTTCATGAATTGTATGAGACTAATTTAAACATCACCAATAAAATGTTTAAATGTTAGATTTCCATATCTTCATACAGGTTAAGTGAGTAACTACACGTTAATTATAAATGTTTTTCACCATGCACACCTCACAGACCCGAAAATATATATATAATAACTTCATACAGGTTAAGTGATATTTTCGATATTCATATGGAAATCTATCCAAAATCAGTTTTGTTTATTTTCATGAATTGTATGAGACTAATTTAAACATCACCAATAAAATGTTTAAATGTTAGATTTCCATATCTTCATACAGGTTAAGTGAGTAACTACACGTTAATTATAAATGTTTTTCACCATGCACACCTCACAGACCCGAAAATATATATATAATAACTTCATACAATTATGATATTTTCGATATTCATATGGAAATCTATCCAAAATCAGTTTTGTTTATTTTCATGAATTGTATGAGACTAATTTAAACATCACCAATAAAATGTTTAAATGTTAGATTTCCATATCTTCATACAGGTTAAGTGAGTAACTACACGTTAATTATAAATGTTTTTCACCATGCACACCTCACAGACCCGAAAATATATATATAATAACTTCATACAAGTATGATATTTTCGATATTCATATGGAAATCTATCCAAAATCAGTTTTGTTTATTTTCATGAATTGTATGAGACTAATTTAAACATCACCAATAAAATGTTTAAATGTTAGATTTCCATATCTTCATACAGGTTAAGTGAGTAACTACACGTTAATTATAAATGTTTTTCACCATGCACACCTCACAGACCCGAAAATATATATATAATAACTTCATACAAGTATGATATTTTCGATATTCATATGGAAATCTATCCAAAATCAGTTTTGTTTATTTTCATGAATTGTATGAGACTAATTTAAACATCACCAATAAAATGTTTAAATGTTAGATTTCCATATCTTCATACAGGTTAAGTGAGTAACTACACGTTAATTATAAATGTTTTTCACCATGCACACCTCACAGACCCGAAAATATATATATAATAACTTCATACAGGTTTTTCGGGTCTGTGAGGTGTGCATGGTGAAAAACATTTATAATTAACGTGTAGTTACTCACTTAACCTGTATGAAGATATGGAAATCTAACATTTAAACATTTTATTGGTGATGTTTAAATTAGTCTCATACAATTCATGAAAATAAACAAAACTGATTTTGGATAGATTTCCATATGAATATCGAAAATATCATACTTGTATGAAGTTATTATATATATATTTTCGGGTCTGTGAGGTGTGCATGGTGAAAAACATTTATAATTAACGTGTAGTTACTCACTTAACCTGTATGAAGATATGGAAATCTAACATTTAAACATTTTATTGGTGATGTTTAAATTAGTCTCATACAATTCATGAAAATAAACAAAACTGATTTTGGATAGATTTCCATATGAATATCGAAAATATCATACTTGTATGAAGTTATTATATATATATTTTCGGGTCTGTGAGGTGTGCATGGTGAAAAACATTTATAATTAACGTGTAGTTACTCACTTAACCTGTATGAAGATATAATACTTGTATGAGGTTATGATAAAATTAGTATTTATATTAGGATTTTAAACATTTTATTGGTGATGTTTAAATTAGTCTCATACAATTCATGAAAATAAACAAAACTGATTTTGGATAGATTTCCATATGAATATCGAAAATATCACTTAACTTGTATGAAGTTATTATATATATATTTTCGGGTCTGTGAGGTGTGCATGGTGAAAAACATTTATAATTAACGTGTAGTTACTCACTTAACCTGTATGAAGATATGGAAATCTAACATTTAAACATTTTATTGGTGATGTTTAAATTAGTCTCATACAATTCATGAAAATAAACAAAACTGATTTTGGATAGATTTCCATATGAATATCGAAAATATCACTTAACTTGTATGAAGTTATTATATATATATTTTCGGGTCTGTGAGGTGTGCATGGTGAAAAACATTTATAATTAACGTGTAGTTACTCACTTAACCTGTATGAAGATATGGAAATCTAACATTTAAACATTTTATTGGTGATGTTTAAATTAGTCTCATACAATTCATGAAAATAAACAAAACTGATTTTGGATAGATTTCCATATGAATATCGAAAATATCATAATTTTATGAAGTTATTATATATATATTTTCGGGTCTGTGAGGTGTGCATGGTGAAAAACATTTATAATTAACGTGTAGTTACTCACTTAACCTGTATGAAGATATGGAAATCTAACATTTAAACATTTTATTGGTGATGTTTAAATTAGTCTCATACAATTCATGAAAATAAACAAAACTGATTTTGGATAGATTTCCATATGAATATCGAAAATATCATACTTGTATGAAGTTATTATATATATATTTTCGGGTCTGTGAGGTGTGCATGGTGAAAAACATTTATAATTAACGTGTAGTTACTCACTTAACCTGTATGAAGATATGGAAATCTAACATTTAAACATTTTATTGGTGATGTTTAAATTAGTCTCATACAATTCATGAAAATAAACAAAACTGATTTTGGATAGATTTCCATATGAATATCGAAAATATCATACTTGTATGAAGTTATTATATATATATTTTCGGGTCTGTGAGGTGTGCATGGTGAAAAACATTTATAATTAACGTGTAGTTACTCACTTAACCTGTATGAAGATATGGAAATCTAACATTTAAACATTTTATTGGTGATGTTTAAATTAGTCTCATACAATTCATGAAAATAAACAAAACTGATTTTGGATAGATTTCCATATGAATATCGAAAATATCATACTTGTATGAAGTTATTATATATATATTTTCGGGTCTGTGAGGTGTGCATGGTGAAAAACATTTATAATTAACGTGTAGTTACTCACTTAACCTGTATGAAGATATGGAAATCTAACATTTAAACATTTTATTGGTGATGTTTAAATTAGTCTCATACAATTCATGAAAATAAACAAAACTGATTTTGGATAGATTTCCATATGAATATCGAAAATATCATACTTGTATGAAGTTATTATATATATATTTTCGGGTCTGTGAGGTGTGCATGGTGAAAAACATTTATAATTAACGTGTAGTTACTCACTTAACCTGTATGAAGATATGGAAATCTAACATTTAAACATTTTATTGGTGATGTTTAAATTAGTCTCATACAATTCATGAAAATAAACAAAACTGATTTTGGATAGATTTCCATATGAATATCGAAAATATCATACTTGTATGAAGTTATTATATATATATTTTCGGGTCTGTGAGGTGTGCATGGTGAAAAACATTTATAATTAACGTGTAGTTACTCACTTAACCTGTATGAAGATATGGAAATCTAACATTTAAACATTTTATTGGTGATGTTTAAATTAGTCTCATACAATTCATGAAAATAAACAAAACTGATTTTGGATAGATTTCCATATGAATATCGAAAATATCATACTTGTATGAAGTTATTATATATATATTTTCGGGTCTGTGAGGTGTGCATGGTGAAAAACATTTATAATTAACGTGTAGTTACTCACTTAACCTGTATGAAGATATAATACTTGTATGAGGTTATGATAAAATTAGTATTTATATTAGGATTTTAAACATTTTATTGGTGATGTTTAAATTAGTCTCATACAATTCATGAAAATAAACAAAACTGATTTTGGATAGATTTCCATATGAATATCGAAAATATCATACTTGTATGAAGTTATTATATATATATTTTCGGGTCTGTGAGGTGTGCATGGTGAAAAACATTTATAATTAACGTGTAGTTACTCACTTAACCTGTATGAAGATATAATACTTGTATGAGGTTATGATAAAATTAGTATTTATATTAGGATTTTAAACATTTTATTGGTGATGTTTAAATTAGTCTCATACAATTCATGAAAATAAACAAAACTGATTTTGGATAGATTTCCATATGAATATCGAAAATATCATACTTGTATGAAGTTATTATATATATATTTTCGGGTCTGTGAGGTGTGCATGGTGAAAAACATTTATAATTAACGTGTAGTTACTCACTTAACCTGTATGAAGATATGGAAATCTAACATTTAAACATTTTATTGGTGATGTTTAAATTAGTCTCATACAATTCATGAAAATAAACAAAACTGATTTTGGATAGATTTCCATATGAATATCGAAAATATCATACTTGTATGAAGTTATTATATATATATTTTCGGGTCTGTGAGGTGTGCATGGTGAAAAACATTTATAATTAACGTGTAGTTACTCACTTAACCTGTATGAAGATATGGAAATCTAACATTTAAACATTTTATTGGTGATGTTTAAATTAGTCTCATACAATTCATGAAAATAAACAAAACTGATTTTGGATAGATTTCCATATGAATATCGAAAATATCATACTTGTATGAAGTTATTATATATATATTTTCGGGTCTGTGAGGTGTGCATGGTGAAAAACATTTATAATTAACGTGTAGTTACTCACTTAACCTGTATGAAGATATAATACTTGTATGAGGTTATGATAAAATTAGTATTTATATTAGGATTTTAAACATTTTATTGGTGATGTTTAAATTAGTCTCATACAATTCATGAAAATAAACAAAACTGATTTTGGATAGATTTCCATATGAATATCGAAAATATCATACTTGTATGAAGTTATTATATATATATTTTCGGGTCTGTGAGGTGTGCATGGTGAAAAACATTTATAATTAACGTGTAGTTACTCACTTAACCTGTATGAAGATATGGAAATCTAACATTTAAACATTTTATTGGTGATGTTTAAATTAGTCTCATACAATTCATGAAAATAAACAAAACTGATTTTGGATAGATTTCCATATGAATATCGAAAATATCATACTTGTATGAAGTTATTATATATATATTTTCGGGTCTGTGAGGTGTGCATGGTGAAAAACATTTATAATTAACGTGTAGTTACTCACTTAACCTGTATGAAGATATGGAAATCTAACATTTAAACATTTTATTGGTGATGTTTAAATTAGTCTCATACAATTCATGAAAATAAACAAAACTGATTTTGGATAGATTTCCATATGAATATCGAAAATATCATACTTGTATGAAGTTATTATATATATATTTTCGGGTCTGTGAGGTGTGCATGGTGAAAAACATTTATAATTAACGTGTAGTTACTCACTTAACCTGTATGAAGATATAATACTTGTATGAGGTTATGATAAAATTAGTATTTATATTAGGATTTTAAACATTTTATTGGTGATGTTTAAATTAGTCTCATACAATTCATGAAAATAAACAAAACTGATTTTGGATAGATTTCCATATGAATATCGAAAATATCATCTTGTATGAAGTTATTATATATATATTTTCGGGTCTGTGAGGTGTGCATGGTGAAAAACATTTATAATTAACGTGTAGTTACTCACTTAACCTGTATGAAGATATGGAAATCTAACATTTAAACATTTTATTGGTGATGTTTAAATTAGTCTCATACAATTCATGAAAATAAACAAAACTGATTTTGGATAGATTTCCATATGAATATCGAAAATATCATACTTGTATGAAGTTATTATATATATATTTTCGGGTCTGTGAGGTGTGCATGGTGAAAAACATTTATAATTAACGTGTAGTTACTCACTTAACCTGTATGAAGATATGGAAATCTAACATTTAAACATTTTATTGGTGATGTTTAAATTAGTCTCATACAATTCATGAAAATAAACAAAACTGATTTTGGATAGATTTCCATATGAATATCGAAAATATCATACTTGTATGAAGTTATTATATATATATTTTCGGGTCTGTGAGGTGTGCATGGTGAAAAACATTTATAATTAACGTGTAGTTACTCACTTAACCTGTATGAAGATATGGAAATCTAACATTTAAACATTTTATTGGTGATGTTTAAATTAGTCTCATACAATTCATGAAAATAAACAAAACTGATTTTGGATAGATTTCCATATGAATATCGAAAATATCATACTTGTATGAAGTTATTATATATATATTTTCGGGTCTGTGAGGTGTGCATGGTGAAAAACATTTATAATTAACGTGTAGTTACTCACTTAACCTGTATGAAGATATGGAAATCTAACATTTAAACATTTTATTGGTGATGTTTAAATTAGTCTCATACAATTCATGAAAATAAACAAAACTGATTTTGGATAGATTTCCATATGAATATCGAAAATATCATACTTGTATGAAGTTATTATATATATATTTTCGGGTCTGTGAGGTGTGCATGGTGAAAAACATTTATAATTAACGTGTAGTTACTCACTTAACCTGTATGAAGATATGGAAATCTAACATTTAAACATTTTATTGGTGATGTTTAAATTAGTCTCATACAATTCATGAAAATAAACAAAACTGATTTTGGATAGATTTCCATATGAATATCGAAAATATCATACTTGTATGAAGTTATTATATATATATTTTCGGGTCTGTGAGGTGTGCATGGTGAAAAACATTTATAATTAACGTGTAGTTACTCACTTAACCTGTATGAAGATATGGAAATCTAACATTTAAACATTTTATTGGTGATGTTTAAATTAGTCTCATACAATTCATGAAAATAAACAAAACTGATTTTGGATAGATTTCCATATGAATATCGAAAATATCATACTTGTATGAAGTTATTATATATATATTTTCGGGTCTGTGAGGTGTGCATGGTGAAAAACATTTATAATTAACGTGTAGTTACTCACTTAACCTGTATGAAGATATGGAAATCTAACATTTAAACATTTTATTGGTGATGTTTAAATTAGTCTCATACAATTCATGAAAATAAACAAAACTGATTTTGGATAGATTTCCATATGAATATCGAAAATATCATACTTGTATGAAGTTATTATATATATATTTTCGGGTCTGTGAGGTGTGCATGGTGAAAAACATTTATAATTAACGTGTAGTTACTCACTTAACCTGTATGAAGATATAATACTTGTATGAGGTTATGATAAAATTAGTATTTATATTAGGATTTTAAACATTTTATTGGTGATGTTTAAATTAGTCTCATACAATTCATGAAAATAAACAAAACTGATTTTGGATAGATTTCCATATGAATATCGAAAATATCATACTTGTATGAAGTTATTATATATATATTTTCGGGTCTGTGAGGTGTGCATGGTGAAAAACATTTATAATTAACGTGTAGTTACTCACTTAACCTGTATGAAGATATGGAAATCTAACATTTAAACATTTTATTGGTGATGTTTAAATTAGTCTCATACAATTCATGAAAATAAACAAAACTGATTTTGGATAGATTTCCATATGAATATCGAAAATATCATAATTGTATGAAGTTATTATATATATATTTTCGGGTCTGTGAGGTGTGCATGGTGAAAAACATTTATAATTAACGTGTAGTTACTCACTTAACCTGTATGAAGATATGGAAATCTAACATTTAAACATTTTATTGGTGATGTTTAAATTAGTCTCATACAATTCATGAAAATAAACAAAACTGATTTTGGATAGATTTCCATATGAATATCGAAAATATCATACTTGTATGAAGTTATTATATATATATTTTCGGGTCTGTGAGGTGTGCATGGTGAAAAACATTTATAATTAACGTGTAGTTACTCACTTAACCTGTATGAAGATATAATACTTGTATGAGGTTATGATAAAATTAGTATTTATATTAGGATTTTAAACATTTTATTGGTGATGTTTAAATTAGTCTCATACAATTCATGAAAATAAACAAAACTGATTTTGGATAGATTTCCATATGAATATCGAAAATATCACTTTACCTGTATGAAGTTATTATATATATATTTTCGGGTCTGTGAGGTGTGCATGGTGAAAAACATTTATAATTAACGTGTAGTTACTCACTTAACCTGTATGAAGATATGGAAATCTAACATTTAAACATTTTATTGGTGATGTTTAAATTAGTCTCATACAATTCATGAAAATAAACAAAACTGATTTTGGATAGATTTCCATATGAATATCGAAAATATCATACTTGTATGAAGTTATTATATATATATTTTCGGGTCTGTGAGGTGTGCATGGTGAAAAACATTTATAATTAACGTGTAGTTACTCACTTAACCTGTATGAAGATATAATACTTGTATGAGGTTATGATAAAATTAGTATTTATATTAGGATTTTAAACATTTTATTGGTGATGTTTAAATTAGTCTCATACAATTCATGAAAATAAACAAAACTGATTTTGGATAGATTTCCATATGAATATCGAAAATATCATACTTGTATGAAGTTATTATATATATATTTTCGGGTCTGTGAGGTGTGCATGGTGAAAAACATTTATAATTAACGTGTAGTTACTCACTTAACCTGTATGAAGATATGGAAATCTAACATTTAAACATTTTATTGGTGATGTTTAAATTAGTCTCATACAATTCATGAAAATAAACAAAACTGATTTTGGATAGATTTCCATATGAATATCGAAAATATCATACTTGTATGAAGTTATTATATATATATTTTCGGGTCTGTGAGGTGTGCATGGTGAAAAACATTTATAATTAACGTGTAGTTACTCACTTAACCTGTATGAAGATATGGAAATCTAACATTTAAACATTTTATTGGTGATGTTTAAATTAGTCTCATACAATTCATGAAAATAAACAAAACTGATTTTGGATAGATTTCCATATGAATATCGAAAATATCATACTTGTATGAAGTTATTATATATATATTTTCGGGTCTGTGAGGTGTGCATGGTGAAAAACATTTATAATTAACGTGTAGTTACTCACTTAACCTGTATGAAGATATGGAAATCTAACATTTAAACATTTTATTGGTGATGTTTAAATTAGTCTCATACAATTCATGAAAATAAACAAAACTGATTTTGGATAGATTTCCATATGAATATCGAAAATATCATACTTGTATGAAGTTATTATATATATATTTTCGGGTCTGTGAGGTGTGCATGGTGAAAAACATTTATAATTAACGTGTAGTTACTCACTTAACCTGTATGAAGATATGGAAATCTAACATTTAAACATTTTATTGGTGATGTTTAAATTAGTCTCATACAATTCATGAAAATAAACAAAACTGATTTTGGATAGATTTCCATATGAATATCGAAAATATCATACTTGTATGAAGTTATTATATATATATTTTCGGGTCTGTGAGGTGTGCATGGTGAAAAACATTTATAATTAACGTGTAGTTACTCACTTAACCTGTATGAAGATATAATACTTGTATGAGGTTATGATAAAATTAGTATTTATATTAGGATTTTAAACATTTTATTGGTGATGTTTAAATTAGTCTCATACAATTCATGAAAATAAACAAAACTGATTTTGGATAGATTTCCATATGAATATCGAAAATATCATACTTGTATGAAGTTATTATATATATATTTTCGGGTCTGTGAGGTGTGCATGGTGAAAAACATTTATAATTAACGTGTAGTTACTCACTTAACCTGTATGAAGATATGGAAATCTAACATTTAAACATTTTATTGGTGATGTTTAAATTAGTCTCATACAATTCATGAAAATAAACAAAACTGATTTTGGATAGATTTCCATATGAATATCGAAAATATCATACTTGTATGAAGTTATTATATATATATTTTCGGGTCTGTGAGGTGTGCATGGTGAAAAACATTTATAATTAACGTGTAGTTACTCACTTAACCTGTATGAAGATATAATACTTGTATGAGGTTATGATAAAATTAGTATTTATATTAGGATTTTAAACATTTTATTGGTGATGTTTAAATTAGTCTCATACAATTCATGAAAATAAACAAAACTGATTTTGGATAGATTTCCATATGAATATCGAAAATATCAACTTGTATGAAGTTATTATATATATATTTTCGGGTCTGTGAGGTGTGCATGGTGAAAAACATTTATAATTAACGTGTAGTTACTCACTTAACCTGTATGAAGATATAATACTTGTATGAGGTTATGATAAAATTAGTATTTATATTAGGATTTTAAACATTTTATTGGTGATGTTTAAATTAGTCTCATACAATTCATGAAAATAAACAAAACTGATTTTGGATAGATTTCCATATGAATATCGAAAATATCATACTTGTATGAAGTTATTATATATATATTTTCGGGTCTGTGAGGTGTGCATGGTGAAAAACATTTATAATTAACGTGTAGTTACTCACTTAACCTGTATGAAGATATGGAAATCTAACATTTAAACATTTTATTGGTGATGTTTAAATTAGTCTCATACAATTCATGAAAATAAACAAAACTGATTTTGGATAGATTTCCATATGAATATCGAAAATATCATACTTGTATGAAGTTATTATATATATATTTTCGGGTCTGTGAGGTGTGCATGGTGAAAAACATTTATAATTAACGTGTAGTTACTCACTTAACCTGTATGAAGATATGGAAATCTAACATTTAAACATTTTATTGGTGATGTTTAAATTAGTCTCATACAATTCATGAAAATAAACAAAACTGATTTTGGATAGATTTCCATATGAATATCGAAAATATCACATTACCTGTATGAAGTTATTATATATATATTTTCGGGTCTGTGAGGTGTGCATGGTGAAAAACATTTATAATTAACGTGTAGTTACTCACTTAACCTGTATGAAGATATGGAAATCTAACATTTAAACATTTTATTGGTGATGTTTAAATTAGTCTCATACAATTCATGAAAATAAACAAAACTGATTTTGGATAGATTTCCATATGAATATCGAAAATATCATACTTGTATGAAGTTATTATATATATATTTTCGGGTCTGTGAGGTGTGCATGGTGAAAAACATTTATAATTAACGTGTAGTTACTCACTTAACCTGTATGAAGATATGGAAATCTAACATTTAAACATTTTATTGGTGATGTTTAAATTAGTCTCATACAATTCATGAAAATAAACAAAACTGATTTTGGATAGATTTCCATATGAATATCGAAAATATCATATTTGTATGAAGTTATTATATATATATTTTCGGGTCTGTGAGGTGTGCATGGTGAAAAACATTTATAATTAACGTGTAGTTACTCACTTAACCTGTATGAAGATATGGAAATCTAACATTTAAACATTTTATTGGTGATGTTTAAATTAGTCTCATACAATTCATGAAAATAAACAAAACTGATTTTGGATAGATTTCCATATGAATATCGAAAATATCATACTTGTATGAAGTTATTATATATATATTTTCGGGTCTGTGAGGTGTGCATGGTGAAAAACATTTATAATTAACGTGTAGTTACTCACTTAACCTGTATGAAGATATAATACTTGTATGAGGTTATGATAAAATTAGTATTTATATTAGGATTTTAAACATTTTATTGGTGATGTTTAAATTAGTCTCATACAATTCATGAAAATAAACAAAACTGATTTTGGATAGATTTCCATATGAATATCGAAAATATCATACTTGTATGAAGTTATTATATATATATTTTCGGGTCTGTGAGGTGTGCATGGTGAAAAACATTTATAATTAACGTGTAGTTACTCACTTAACCTGTATGAAGATATGGAAATCTAACATTTAAACATTTTATTGGTGATGTTTAAATTAGTCTCATACAATTCATGAAAATAAACAAAACTGATTTTGGATAGATTTCCATATGAATATCGAAAATATCATACTTGTATGAAGTTATTATATATATATTTTCGGGTCTGTGAGGTGTGCATGGTGAAAAACATTTATAATTAACGTGTAGTTACTCACTTAACCTGTATGAAGATATAATACTTGTATGAGGTTATGATAAAATTAGTATTTATATTAGGATTTTAAACATTTTATTGGTGATGTTTAAATTAGTCTCATACAATTCATGAAAATAAACAAAACTGATTTTGGATAGATTTCCATATGAATATCGAAAATATCATACTTGTATGAAGTTATTATATATATATTTTCGGGTCTGTGAGGTGTGCATGGTGAAAAACATTTATAATTAACGTGTAGTTACTCACTTAACCTGTATGAAGATATAATACTTGTATGAGGTTATGATAAAATTAGTATTTATATTAGGATTTTAAACATTTTATTGGTGATGTTTAAATTAGTCTCATACAATTCATGAAAATAAACAAAACTGATTTTGGATAGATTTCCATATGAATATCGAAAATATCATACTTGTATGAAGTTATTATATATATATTTTCGGGTCTGTGAGGTGTGCATGGTGAAAAACATTTATAATTAACGTGTAGTTACTCACTTAACCTGTATGAAGATATGGAAATCTAACATTTAAACATTTTATTGGTGATGTTTAAATTAGTCTCATACAATTCATGAAAATAAACAAAACTGATTTTGGATAGATTTCCATATGAATATCGAAAATATCATACTTGTATGAAGTTATTATATATATATTTTCGGGTCTGTGAGGTGTGCATGGTGAAAAACATTTATAATTAACGTGTAGTTACTCACTTAACCTGTATGAAGATATGGAAATCTAACATTTAAACATTTTATTGGTGATGTTTAAATTAGTCTCATACAATTCATGAAAATAAACAAAACTGATTTTGGATAGATTTCCATATGAATATCGAAAATATCATACTTGTATGAAGTTATTATATATATATTTTCGGGTCTGTGAGGTGTGCATGGTGAAAAACATTTATAATTAACGTGTAGTTACTCACTTAACCTGTATGAAGATATAATACTTGTATGAGGTTATGATAAAATTAGTATTTATATTAGGATTTTAAACATTTTATTGGTGATGTTTAAATTAGTCTCATACAATTCATGAAAATAAACAAAACTGATTTTGGATAGATTTCCATATGAATATCGAAAATATCATACTTGTATGAAGTTATTATATATATATTTTCGGGTCTGTGAGGTGTGCATGGTGAAAAACATTTATAATTAACGTGTAGTTACTCACTTAACCTGTATGAAGATATGGAAATCTAACATTTAAACATTTTATTGGTGATGTTTAAATTAGTCTCATACAATTCATGAAAATAAACAAAACTGATTTTGGATAGATTTCCATATGAATATCGAAAATATCATACTTGTATGAAGTTATTATATATATATTTTCGGGTCTGTGAGGTGTGCATGGTGAAAAACATTTATAATTAACGTGTAGTTACTCACTTAACCTGTATGAAGATATAATACTTGTATGAGGTTATGATAAAATTAGTATTTATATTAGGATTTTAAACATTTTATTGGTGATGTTTAAATTAGTCTCATACAATTCATGAAAATAAACAAAACTGATTTTGGATAGATTTCCATATGAATATCGAAAATATCAATTTACTTGTATGAAGTTATTATATATATATTTTCGGGTCTGTGAGGTGTGCATGGTGAAAAACATTTATAATTAACGTGTAGTTACTCACTTAACCTGTATGAAGATATGGAAATCTAACATTTAAACATTTTATTGGTGATGTTTAAATTAGTCTCATACAATTCATGAAAATAAACAAAACTGATTTTGGATAGATTTCCATATGAATATCGAAAATATCATACTTGTATGAAGTTATTATATATATATTTTCGGGTCTGTGAGGTGTGCATGGTGAAAAACATTTATAATTAACGTGTAGTTACTCACTTAACCTGTATGAAGATATAATACTTGTATGAGGTTATGATAAAATTAGTATTTATATTAGGATTTTAAACATTTTATTGGTGATGTTTAAATTAGTCTCATACAATTCATGAAAATAAACAAAACTGATTTTGGATAGATTTCCATATGAATATCGAAAATATCACTTTACTTGTATGAAGTTATTATATATATATTTTCGGGTCTGTGAGGTGTGCATGGTGAAAAACATTTATAATTAACGTGTAGTTACTCACTTAACCTGTATGAAGATATGGAAATCTAACATTTAAACATTTTATTGGTGATGTTTAAATTAGTCTCATACAATTCATGAAAATAAACAAAACTGATTTTGGATAGATTTCCATATGAATATCGAAAATATCATACTTGTATGAAGTTATTATATATATATTTTCGGGTCTGTGAGGTGTGCATGGTGAAAAACATTTATAATTAACGTGTAGTTACTCACTTAACCTGTATGAAGATATGGAAATCTAACATTTAAACATTTTATTGGTGATGTTTAAATTAGTCTCATACAATTCATGAAAATAAACAAAACTGATTTTGGATAGATTTCCATATGAATATCGAAAATATCACTTAACTTGTATGAAGTTATTATATATATATTTTCGGGTCTGTGAGGTGTGCATGGTGAAAAACATTTATAATTAACGTGTAGTTACTCACTTAACCTGTATGAAGATATGGAAATCTAACATTTAAACATTTTATTGGTGATGTTTAAATTAGTCTCATACAATTCATGAAAATAAACAAAACTGATTTTGGATAGATTTCCATATGAATATCGAAAATATCATACTTGTATGAAGTTATTATATATATATTTTCGGGTCTGTGAGGTGTGCATGGTGAAAAACATTTATAATTAACGTGTAGTTACTCACTTAACCTGTATGAAGATATGGAAATCTAACATTTAAACATTTTATTGGTGATGTTTAAATTAGTCTCATACAATTCATGAAAATAAACAAAACTGATTTTGGATAGATTTCCATATGAATATCGAAAATATCACTTAACCTGTATGAAGTTATTATATATATATTTTCGGGTCTGTGAGGTGTGCATGGTGAAAAACATTTATAATTAACGTGTAGTTACTCACTTAACCTGTATGAAGATATAATACTTGTATGAGGTTATGATAAAATTAGTATTTATATTAGGATTTTAAACATTTTATTGGTGATGTTTAAATTAGTCTCATACAATTCATGAAAATAAACAAAACTGATTTTGGATAGATTTCCATATGAATATCGAAAATATCATACTTGTATGAAGTTATTATATATATATTTTCGGGTCTGTGAGGTGTGCATGGTGAAAAACATTTATAATTAACGTGTAGTTACTCACTTAACCTGTATGAAGATATAATACTTGTATGAGGTTATGATAAAATTAGTATTTATATTAGGATTTTAAACATTTTATTGGTGATGTTTAAATTAGTCTCATACAATTCATGAAAATAAACAAAACTGATTTTGGATAGATTTCCATATGAATATCGAAAATATCATACTTGTATGAAGTTATTATATATATATTTTCGGGTCTGTGAGGTGTGCATGGTGAAAAACATTTATAATTAACGTGTAGTTACTCACTTAACCTGTATGAAGATATAATACTTGTATGAGGTTATGATAAAATTAGTATTTATATTAGGATTTTAAACATTTTATTGGTGATGTTTAAATTAGTCTCATACAATTCATGAAAATAAACAAAACTGATTTTGGATAGATTTCCATATGAATATCGAAAATATCACTTAACTTGTATGAAGTTATTATATATATATTTTCGGGTCTGTGAGGTGTGCATGGTGAAAAACATTTATAATTAACGTGTAGTTACTCACTTAACCTGTATGAAGATATAATACTTGTATGAGGTTATGATAAAATTAGTATTTATATTAGGATTTTAAACATTTTATTGGTGATGTTTAAATTAGTCTCATACAATTCATGAAAATAAACAAAACTGATTTTGGATAGATTTCCATATGAATATCGAAAATATCATACTTGTATGAAGTTATTATATATATATTTTCGGGTCTGTGAGGTGTGCATGGTGAAAAACATTTATAATTAACGTGTAGTTACTCACTTAACCTGTATGAAGATATGGAAATCTAACATTTAAACATTTTATTGGTGATGTTTAAATTAGTCTCATACAATTCATGAAAATAAACAAAACTGATTTTGGATAGATTTCCATATGAATATCGAAAATATCATACTTGTATGAAGTTATTATATATATATTTTCGGGTCTGTGAGGTGTGCATGGTGAAAAACATTTATAATTAACGTGTAGTTACTCACTTAACCTGTATGAAGATATAATACTTGTATGAGGTTATGATAAAATTAGTATTTATATTAGGATTTTAAACATTTTATTGGTGATGTTTAAATTAGTCTCATACAATTCATGAAAATAAACAAAACTGATTTTGGATAGATTTCCATATGAATATCGAAAATATCATACTTGTATGAAGTTATTATATATATATTTTCGGGTCTGTGAGGTGTGCATGGTGAAAAACATTTATAATTAACGTGTAGTTACTCACTTAACCTGTATGAAGATATAATACTTGTATGAGGTTATGATAAAATTAGTATTTATATTAGGATTTTAAACATTTTATTGGTGATGTTTAAATTAGTCTCATACAATTCATGAAAATAAACAAAACTGATTTTGGATAGATTTCCATATGAATATCGAAAATATCATACTTGTATGAAGTTATTATATATATATTTTCGGGTCTGTGAGGTGTGCATGGTGAAAAACATTTATAATTAACGTGTAGTTACTCACTTAACCTGTATGAAGATATGGAAATCTAACATTTAAACATTTTATTGGTGATGTTTAAATTAGTCTCATACAATTCATGAAAATAAACAAAACTGATTTTGGATAGATTTCCATATGAATATCGAAAATATCATTTAACCTGCATGAAGTTATTATATATATATTTTCGGGTCTGTGAGGTGTGCATGGTGAAAAACATTTATAATTAACGTGTAGTTACTCACTTAACCTGTATGAAGATATGGAAATCTAACATTTAAACATTTTATTGGTGATGTTTAAATTAGTCTCATACAATTCATGAAAATAAACAAAACTGATTTTGGATAGATTTCCATATGAATATCGAAAATATCATACTTGTATGAAGTTATTATATATATATTTTCGGGTCTGTGAGGTGTGCATGGTGAAAAACATTTATAATTAACGTGTAGTTACTCACTTAACCTGTATGAAGATATAATACTTGTATGAGGTTATGATAAAATTAGTATTTATATTAGGATTTTAAACATTTTATTGGTGATGTTTAAATTAGTCTCATACAATTCATGAAAATAAACAAAACTGATTTTGGATAGATTTCCATATGAATATCGAAAATATCATACTTGTATGAAGTTATTATATATATATTTTCGGGTCTGTGAGGTGTGCATGGTGAAAAACATTTATAATTAACGTGTAGTTACTCACTTAACCTGTATGAAGATATGGAAATCTAACATTTAAACATTTTATTGGTGATGTTTAAATTAGTCTCATACAATTCATGAAAATAAACAAAACTGATTTTGGATAGATTTCCATATGAATATCGAAAATATCATACTTGTATGAAGTTATTATATATATATTTTCGGGTCTGTGAGGTGTGCATGGTGAAAAACATTTATAATTAACGTGTAGTTACTCACTTAACCTGTATGAAGATATAATACTTGTATGAGGTTATGATAAAATTAGTATTTATATTAGGATTTTAAACATTTTATTGGTGATGTTTAAATTAGTCTCATACAATTCATGAAAATAAACAAAACTGATTTTGGATAGATTTCCATATGAATATCGAAAATATCATACTTGTATGAAGTTATTATATATATATTTTCGGGTCTGTGAGGTGTGCATGGTGAAAAACATTTATAATTAACGTGTAGTTACTCACTTAACCTGTATGAAGATATAATACTTGTATGAGGTTATGATAAAATTAGTATTTATATTAGGATTTTAAACATTTTATTGGTGATGTTTAAATTAGTCTCATACAATTCATGAAAATAAACAAAACTGATTTTGGATAGATTTCCATATGAATATCGAAAATATCATACTTGTATGAAGTTATTATATATATATTTTCGGGTCTGTGAGGTGTGCATGGTGAAAAACATTTATAATTAACGTGTAGTTACTCACTTAACCTGTATGAAGATATGGAAATCTAACATTTAAACATTTTATTGGTGATGTTTAAATTAGTCTCATACAATTCATGAAAATAAACAAAACTGATTTTGGATAGATTTCCATATGAATATCGAAAATATCATACTTGTATGAAGTTATTATATATATATTTTCGGGTCTGTGAGGTGTGCATGGTGAAAAACATTTATAATTAACGTGTAGTTACTCACTTAACCTGTATGAAGATATGGAAATCTAACATTTAAACATTTTATTGGTGATGTTTAAATTAGTCTCATACAATTCATGAAAATAAACAAAACTGATTTTGGATAGATTTCCATATGAATATCGAAAATATCATACTTGTATGAAGTTATTATATATATATTTTCGGGTCTGTGAGGTGTGCATGGTGAAAAACATTTATAATTAACGTGTAGTTACTCACTTAACCTGTATGAAGATATAATACTTGTATGAGGTTATGATAAAATTAGTATTTATATTAGGATTTTAAACATTTTATTGGTGATGTTTAAATTAGTCTCATACAATTCATGAAAATAAACAAAACTGATTTTGGATAGATTTCCATATGAATATCGAAAATATCACTTAACTTGTATGAAGTTATTATATATATATTTTCGGGTCTGTGAGGTGTGCATGGTGAAAAACATTTATAATTAACGTGTAGTTACTCACTTAACCTGTATGAAGATATGGAAATCTAACATTTAAACATTTTATTGGTGATGTTTAAATTAGTCTCATACAATTCATGAAAATAAACAAAACTGATTTTGGATAGATTTCCATATGAATATCGAAAATATCATACTTGTATGAAGTTATTATATATATATTTTCGGGTCTGTGAGGTGTGCATGGTGAAAAACATTTATAATTAACGTGTAGTTACTCACTTAACCTGTATGAAGATATGGAAATCTAACATTTAAACATTTTATTGGTGATGTTTAAATTAGTCTCATACAATTCATGAAAATAAACAAAACTGATTTTGGATAGATTTCCATATGAATATCGAAAATATCACTTAACTTGTATGAAGTTATTATATATATATTTTCGGGTCTGTGAGGTGTGCATGGTGAAAAACATTTATAATTAACGTGTAGTTACTCACTTAACCTGTATGAAGATATAATACTTGTATGAGGTTATGATAAAATTAGTATTTATATTAGGATTTTAAACATTTTATTGGTGATGTTTAAATTAGTCTCATACAATTCATGAAAATAAACAAAACTGATTTTGGATAGATTTCCATATGAATATCGAAAATATCATACTTGTATGAAGTTATTATATATATATTTTCGGGTCTGTGAGGTGTGCATGGTGAAAAACATTTATAATTAACGTGTAGTTACTCACTTAACCTGTATGAAGATATAATACTTGTATGAGGTTATGATAAAATTAGTATTTATATTAGGATTTTAAACATTTTATTGGTGATGTTTAAATTAGTCTCATACAATTCATGAAAATAAACAAAACTGATTTTGGATAGATTTCCATATGAATATCGAAAATATCATACTTGTATGAAGTTATTATATATATATTTTCGGGTCTGTGAGGTGTGCATGGTGAAAAACATTTATAATTAACGTGTAGTTACTCACTTAACCTGTATGAAGATATGGAAATCTAACATTTAAACATTTTATTGGTGATGTTTAAATTAGTCTCATACAATTCATGAAAATAAACAAAACTGATTTTGGATAGATTTCCATATGAATATCGAAAATATCATACTTGTATGAAGTTATTATATATATATTTTCGGGTCTGTGAGGTGTGCATGGTGAAAAACATTTATAATTAACGTGTAGTTACTCACTTAACCTGTATGAAGATATAATACTTGTATGAGGTTATGATAAAATTAGTATTTATATTAGGATTTTAAACATTTTATTGGTGATGTTTAAATTAGTCTCATACAATTCATGAAAATAAACAAAACTGATTTTGGATAGATTTCCATATGAATATCGAAAATATCATACTTGTATGAAGTTATTATATATATATTTTCGGGTCTGTGAGGTGTGCATGGTGAAAAACATTTATAATTAACGTGTAGTTACTCACTTAACCTGTATGAAGATATAATACTTGTATGAGGTTATGATAAAATTAGTATTTATATTAGGATTTTAAACATTTTATTGGTGATGTTTAAATTAGTCTCATACAATTCATGAAAATAAACAAAACTGATTTTGGATAGATTTCCATATGAATATCGAAAATATCATACTTGTATGAAGTTATTATATATATATTTTCGGGTCTGTGAGGTGTGCATGGTGAAAAACATTTATAATTAACGTGTAGTTACTCACTTAACCTGTATGAAGATATGGAAATCTAACATTTAAACATTTTATTGGTGATGTTTAAATTAGTCTCATACAATTCATGAAAATAAACAAAACTGATTTTGGATAGATTTCCATATGAATATCGAAAATATCATACTTGTATGAAGTTATTATATATATATTTTCGGGTCTGTGAGGTGTGCATGGTGAAAAACATTTATAATTAACGTGTAGTTACTCACTTAACCTGTATGAAGATATAATACTTGTATGAGGTTATGATAAAATTAGTATTTATATTAGGATTTTAAACATTTTATTGGTGATGTTTAAATTAGTCTCATACAATTCATGAAAATAAACAAAACTGATTTTGGATAGATTTCCATATGAATATCGAAAATATCATACTTGTATGAAGTTATTATATATATATTTTCGGGTCTGTGAGGTGTGCATGGTGAAAAACATTTATAATTAACGTGTAGTTACTCACTTAACCTGTATGAAGATATAATACTTGTATGAGGTTATGATAAAATTAGTATTTATATTAGGATTTTAAACATTTTATTGGTGATGTTTAAATTAGTCTCATACAATTCATGAAAATAAACAAAACTGATTTTGGATAGATTTCCATATGAATATCGAAAATATCACTTAACTTGTATGAAGTTATTATATATATATTTTCGGGTCTGTGAGGTGTGCATGGTGAAAAACATTTATAATTAACGTGTAGTTACTCACTTAACCTGTATGAAGATATGGAAATCTAACATTTAAACATTTTATTGGTGATGTTTAAATTAGTCTCATACAATTCATGAAAATAAACAAAACTGATTTTGGATAGATTTCCATATGAATATCGAAAATATCATACTTGTATGAAGTTATTATATATATATTTTCGGGTCTGTGAGGTGTGCATGGTGAAAAACATTTATAATTAACGTGTAGTTACTCACTTAACCTGTATGAAGATATAATACTTGTATGAGGTTATGATAAAATTAGTATTTATATTAGGATTTTAAACATTTTATTGGTGATGTTTAAATTAGTCTCATACAATTCATGAAAATAAACAAAACTGATTTTGGATAGATTTCCATATGAATATCGAAAATATCACTTAACTTGTATGAAGTTATTATATATATATTTTCGGGTCTGTGAGGTGTGCATGGTGAAAAACATTTATAATTAACGTGTAGTTACTCACTTAACCTGTATGAAGATATAATACTTGTATGAGGTTATGATAAAATTAGTATTTATATTAGGATTTTAAACATTTTATTGGTGATGTTTAAATTAGTCTCATACAATTCATGAAAATAAACAAAACTGATTTTGGATAGATTTCCATATGAATATCGAAAATATCATACTTGTATGAAGTTATTATATATATATTTTCGGGTCTGTGAGGTGTGCATGGTGAAAAACATTTATAATTAACGTGTAGTTACTCACTTAACCTGTATGAAGATATGGAAATCTAACATTTAAACATTTTATTGGTGATGTTTAAATTAGTCTCATACAATTCATGAAAATAAACAAAACTGATTTTGGATAGATTTCCATATCTTCATACAGGTTAAGTGATATTTTCGATATTCATATGGAAATCTATCCAAAATCAGTTTTGTTTATTTTCATGAATTGTATGAGACTAATTTAAACATCACCAATAAAATGTTTAAAATCCTAATATAAATACTAATTTTATCATAACCTCATACAAGTATTATATCTTCATACAGGTTAAGTGAGTAACTACACGTTAATTATAAATGTTTTTCACCATGCACACCTCACAGACCCGAAAATATATATATAATAACTTCATACAAGTATGATATTTTCGATATTCATATGGAAATCTATCCAAAATCAGTTTTGTTTATTTTCATGAATTGTATGAGACTAATTTAAACATCACCAATAAAATGTTTAAATGTTAGATTTCCATATCTTCATACAGGTTAAGTGAGTAACTACACGTTAATTATAAATGTTTTTCACCATGCACACCTCACAGACCCGAAAATATATATATAATAACTTCATACAAGTTAAGTGATATTTTCGATATTCATATGGAAATCTATCCAAAATCAGTTTTGTTTATTTTCATGAATTGTATGAGACTAATTTAAACATCACCAATAAAATGTTTAAAATCCTAATATAAATACTAATTTTATCATAACCTCATACAAGTATTATATCTTCATACAGGTTAAGTGAGTAACTACACGTTAATTATAAATGTTTTTCACCATGCACACCTCACAGACCCGAAAATATATATATAATAACTTCATACAAGTATGATATTTTCGATATTCATATGGAAATCTATCCAAAATCAGTTTTGTTTATTTTCATGAATTGTATGAGACTAATTTAAACATCACCAATAAAATGTTTAAATGTTAGATTTCCATATCTTCATACAGGTTAAGTGAGTAACTACACGTTAATTATAAATGTTTTTCACCATGCACACCTCACAGACCCGAAAATATATATATAATAACTTCATACAAGTTAAGTGATATTTTCGATATTCATATGGAAATCTATCCAAAATCAGTTTTGTTTATTTTCATGAATTGTATGAGACTAATTTAAACATCACCAATAAAATGTTTAAAATCCTAATATAAATACTAATTTTATCATAACCTCATACAAGTATTATATCTTCATACAGGTTAAGTGAGTAACTACACGTTAATTATAAATGTTTTTCACCATGCACACCTCACAGACCCGAAAATATATATATAATAACTTCATACAAGTATGATATTTTCGATATTCATATGGAAATCTATCCAAAATCAGTTTTGTTTATTTTCATGAATTGTATGAGACTAATTTAAACATCACCAATAAAATGTTTAAATGTTAGATTTCCATATCTTCATACAGGTTAAGTGAGTAACTACACGTTAATTATAAATGTTTTTCACCATGCACACCTCACAGACCCGAAAATATATATATAATAACTTCATACAGGTTAAGTGATATTTTCGATATTCATATGGAAATCTATCCAAAATCAGTTTTGTTTATTTTCATGAATTGTATGAGACTAATTTAAACATCACCAATAAAATGTTTAAATGTTAGATTTCCATATCTTCATACAGGTTAAGTGAGTAACTACACGTTAATTATAAATGTTTTTCACCA
>CM061530.1:29461534-29496534 GCA_030068015.2 Neoceratitis asiatica
TGGGAAAATAGTGCAATAATAATAGCATATGCTCTATTGCCACCTGTGGAAGCAAAATGATCATACCACTCGTTATCTCGTCGTCTCGTCTTTGATAATTATTTCCTAAGAATATTCCGAATCTTCATAAATTTCAGGAAAATAATTGATTCCAATACTAGGTTGAAATACAAAAAACAGATACGGCAATAAAGGTACCCTTACCCTGGTCGCTTCGTGCCCACTCAGCATTATGAGTCCTTAGCGGAGTTGTCCGGGAAATTAAAGTTTTAACTATTTGGCATATAGTTATACAGTAGTTAGTATCGGAAGTCGCTGACAAGGATTGCAATGACTTTTGAAATTTAAATTTATTATTTATGCCAATATTTCCTGAGTTGTCATATCTTGGTTACCAAACTTGTAATGACTTTACTTTGGAGACCATTGAACCTTTGTATCCTGTGACTGTTAGGCGGGCCGTGCGTTGAGAATATTCTTCCTTGACGTAGACACCGCTTACGCGATTATAGCCTCGTCAACAATAGCGCGCTACTCGTTTCTTCTTTTTGCTGTTTGGCGCCAGTTAGAAATACCAAGTGATACCAGGTCGCTCTCCACCTGATCCTTCCAACGGAGTGGAGGTCTTCCTCTTTCTCTGCTTCCGCCAGCGGGTACTCCATCGAATGCTTTCAAAGCTGGAGCGCTTTCATCCATTTGGACGGCATGACCTAGCCAGCGTAGCCGCTGTCTCTTGATTCGCTGAAATATGTCAATGTCGTCGTATAGCTCGTACAGCTCATCGTTCTATCGTCTGCGGTATTCGCCCTTGCCAAATCGCAAAGGACCATAAATCTTCCTCAATAATTTTCTTTCGAAAACTCCTAAAGCCGATTCATCGGATATAGACATCGTCCAGGCTTCTGCACCATATGTCAGGACGGTAATGATGAGCGACTTGTAGAGTTTGGTTTTGGTTCGTCGAGAGAGGACTTTACTTTTCAATTGCCTACTCAGTCCAGAGTAGCACCTGTTGGCAAGAGTGATTCTGCGTTGGATTTCAAGACTGACATTGTTGGTGTTCTTAATGCTAGTTCCCAGATAGACGAAATTATCTACGACTTCGAAGTTGTGAATGTCAACAGTGACGTGGAAGCCAAGTCGCGAATGCGATGACTGTTTATTTGATGACAGAAGATATTTCGTCTTGCCCTCGTTCACTACCATACCCATTCGCTGCGCTTCTTTGTCTAATCTGAGTTGAGATTATCGCTGTTAAATGCAGTATTTTGTGCTCCATTTTGTATGCGCTCATATGATTTTTTCTTTTTAAGACAATTTATATTTATAATTTTGTTAATGAAACAGAAACAAGACGAGTTATCAGACAATAAGTCGAAAAGTGGTTTTACGTTTACTTATGCCCTATTGATGCCACAAGATTCTCCAAAGTCAATCAGATCTGGAGTTTTACTGAGACCAGTTAGCCAATATGTTGGCTTTTCGGTAGATATAAAGTTAAATCCACTATTTTGAATGGCTTTGTATAAATTTCTACCCCTTGGAGATATTAGTTTAGATCACCAGAAGGAATGTGTTGCATTGTAAACACCTGCTGCTAGAAACATTTTATCTAGTTTAGTAAAGCAACCAGTGAATTGAGCTTCAGATATATCGTAACGTGGAGGACAATATATGGCGGAAATGTTTATTCCACCAGAACTCTCATATATATGAACAGAGGTAGAGTGATTACATAATGTCTGGTGTCATAAAAAAAAATCATCAATATTAATGTTGTTAAATTTGGTCAAATGAGTTTTGAAGACTAACATATATATTGCTTTTAAGAGCCTTCATAGCTAAGATAAAATCACATGGAGAAGAAGATTTAGATATCGAATTAAATATGGTATCATACTTTGCAGCGATGTTATATGCTCTTGCAACACATGTACATAGTTGTTTAGCGTATTTTCAAGTGAGTCTGCGGACGGGACGGACGTTTCTTGCATTGGGGTCTGAGGTGCCCCTTTTAAACTTTCTTATTTCAAGGAATTTTCTATTTTGATTGGAGTCATAGTATGTTCAATGTCCTTAAATACAACGGATAAGCTTCTACTTTTTTTGAGTTGGAAGGTATAGCATAACTTTTTATCCTTCCTCGTGATGGCAATCTTCTCCGTGCATTTGATTTTTCATTTACTGAATATTATCCTTTTTAATTTGGACTACGTGGGAGTTATATTAGCAAATTAACTTAATTTGTTTGTTAACCAGATTGTTAGAGTTTCCTTCTCTTAAATATATTAGCAGTGACTTAGCCGTTTTCAGCACACACACCTGGTCATCAAACCCAGCAAGAAATTTAAATATATTTCCACTCAAGTTCTCTTTTTCTCCAGTAGTTTTTGCAATTTTAATTTATTTTTGTTCGCTATTTTTCTTGAGTGGTCGTGTTCGTTTTACAAGAAAGCGATCGATTCGTGTTTGAATTGCAAGTTTCTTTACAGCACTATTTTTGTGAAGGGCTTGCATTTTAGTATTTTATGTTAGTGACAAGGTTTCGGTGATTCAGAAGAAACCCTGGAAGGAGCTGGTGGAGTTGCCGTAAGGGACAATTGAGCCCATGAAGGGGCTGGTAAAGTAGTCCTGGAAGGGATTACTAGAGCAGATGGTTCATTTTCCACATGTTGTCTTCGCTGATGGTGCTGTTCTGAAAGAACAGTGCGTTTGTGTAGTGCTTGTCGCTGCTCTTCATGTTTCCATATTGTGGTGAGCGATTCAGACCAATTGTTAATTAATAAGCGGCACAAGCAAATAAACAATATTTGCTACATACCTTTAAGTGCAACTCTTAATAATCACAATTGCTTTGTTTGGTTTTTTTATTGTATTATTTTATTAAATTTTTTTAATATTTTTTTTTGCGCCAATATAAAAATTGTTCCAACAAAGGTATCTAAATAAAAGCAAAATCAAGAATTGTTGATAAGTTAAGGAGCTCAATAAGCAATAAAAAAATTGTTTGGTAGGCTGCAAAAACCCCACATATTAATTAAGTGTAAAAAAATATTGTCATTTAGGAAAGTTTACACGGTTTTTTCCTCTTTTAATTATTTCTAGGTTATAACAAATGGTTTTGACTATATACCTAACTTGATAATAATGGACACTCTAATTTGTATGTTTTTCAATAGTTTCTAGTTATCAAACAAGGTTACGCTATTGAACCGCATAACTTTCGATAAATATTTATGCCACAATTTATTATTTAATGATGTTCACAATTTCTGAAAAATCTACATTTGTATGTGTGTATGTACTTTACTAACTAATTTTTTTCGTCAGGTGTTTTTGTACGTTTGTATAACTTTTTTGTGTAGACTCCCTTGCTACATATATATGTGAATATATATGCATAAAAATTATTTAAATAAAATAATCACATTCATTGTTTTTTTTTTTAATTTTATTAATATGTGCCTTTGTGTATGTGCTTTCTCATGTTTTATATTAAATTGAAATATTAATGAATCTGCTTATTAAATATTCCTTCTCCATTCAACCTTGATTCATTATTAAATACTCCGCATCATACATATCTACATACATACACAAAAAACCGAAATCATTTCGGCATTAAACGCATTGTCAATGCTGCTCAATTTACCCAATGACAATATCTTTTTGGCCCTCTAACGATTGCTCCGAACTCGAATAAAAACGTACTACAAAATTTAGTGAATGTCATAACTCATCAGATAGAATCAAGGTGCGGGTGTGGGACGAAGACAATGATTTGAAATCGAAGCTGCGCCAAAAGTTAACACGCGAATCAGATGACTTCTTGGGTCAAACTATCATCGAGGTACGCACACTTTCCGGCGAAATGGATGTTTGGTACAATTTAGAAAAACGCACAGACAAATCCGCAGTGTCAGGAGCCATACGCCTGCATATATCAGTGGAGATTAAAGGAGAGGAAAAAGTTGCACCTTACCACGTACAGTACACATGCCTGCATGAAAACCTCTTTCATTACTTATGCGAAGAAAACGGCGGTATGGTAAGCATATCTTCAGTCCATGCTCTTTGATATACGACGGTTCACTTTTACTTGGCTAAAAGAGTCTATGTACCGACCATATGGCGGATAGGTTATTTCCTTTACCAATTTTTGTTAAAATTTTCAGAAGTAGAGCAAAAATTATCCGTTCTCTGGGTTAATTTAATTCAAAGTAGTTGTTTGTGTTGCCACTGGGAATCCCTAAGTGCCCTGTCCGCCAATCAAACCAGTGTGGTATTGGCGCTTCTACATGTTCGCTCAAGTCACAAAATATTTCCACTATTGGAAACCTTAAACTGCTCTTCAACCAATCTGTAGCTTTTTGCATAATTACTTTCGCCACTAAATGTTCTTTAACTTCGACAATCCGTTTTGTTGTAATATAATTATTTGCCTTATTAATGAGTGCTCTAATTAACAGAGAATTGACAGCCTCAAGTTTGGCCGCGATGTAAGTTTTTGCCTTATACTTACATATAAAGTTATATCCCCCAATATAAATCTTTTGATAGCCATTTTTTTCCTAAATCGCAAGTTAAGTTGTGTACTATTGTTAAAGTTAAGAAATGATTTGGATCTCAGTTTTCATATGGCATGCCATAAATGCACTGATCCCTGCTGAGTATCACTTAGGCCTACTTAGATGCCTCACACCCAATTGAAGATGCAACGATGTTATTTTAAAAGATTTGGCTATTGGATTTTTTTAAACTCTTGTAAAACATTTTAGGTGAAATTGCCCCAACAAAAAGGTGACGATGCGTGGAAACTTTATTTTGACGAAATCCCGGAAGAGATCGTTGACGAATTCGCTATGCGCTATGGCATTGAAAATATTTACCAGGCAATGACACACTTTCATTGTTTATCAACGAAATATTTATGCCCCGGTGTGCCAGCTGTGATGAGTACGCTCTTAGCAAATATCAATGCATATTACGCGCATACAACGGCGTCTTCGGCAGTATCCGCAAGTGATCGTTTTGCCGCAAGCAATTTTGGTGTAAGTACAAAGTGTGTACACGTGTATAAGAGTGAAATGTGCTGCTTTTCGAAAAAACTAAATTTTTTAATAATCGAGAATGTTCTGAAATTAGATCGGAATACTGTTCGAATTGCCAAAATTCAGCTGCTATGTTGGTACCTTCACTGTTTACATTTCATTTCTGAATAAGATTGATTGCGGCTGCTGGTCAGCAATCAACGCAATTAGGTCTATAGGTCCATTGTGCTACCGCTGGGAGGTTTCTATCGCCTTCTCAAATGCGTGACAGCGGTATTGACAATATGAATAAATAAAAGTAGCTATCAAATTGTACAAATATCAAAATACCAAATTTGTATTACCATTTTGATTCTAAAAAAAATTTCTGATAAGAAGAAAATTTCCACAGTTATTTTCGTTACTAAACTTTCTTTCACTTTTTCATTTTGTAAGGATTATTTGTCTTATCAATAAAAGCTGAACACAGCTTACACATTGGAAAACAATTAAGTCATTCGAATAAGTTTTTTCACTTCGTTTGAAATAAATCTGGTAATGGTTTTAATATATTTAGGAAATTTACAATAAATACATAAATTTCGATTACTTTAAAGATTTCTTTACTTTTTTTGTTTTTCGATTTTAGTACATATTCCTCTCGAAATTTTTAACACTAACCCTCACGGCATAGTTTTAAATAAATTTAACGGTATTGAAGTAGACGTCCGGTTTACTACATATATGTACTTGTACATACATGTTTATATATAAAATACAATAAATGTCTTAATAACGGTATTATGTTTGTATATTGACTCTGCATATAGAAAGAAAAATTCGTTAAATTATTGGACCAGCTGCACAATTCACTACGCATTGACCTATCCATGTATCGAAATAACTTCCCGGCGTCAAGTCAAGAAAAGCTAATGGATCTCAAGTCGACAGTGGACTTGTTGACCAGCATAACATTTTTTCGCATGAAAGTAAAGTATAATAGATTCTAACATTAATTCATCCACTATTCTCACCATTATAAGCTGCGAATTTTTATTTGGTTTTGGCTATTTATGACAGGTTCAAGAACTCTCAAGCCCACCACGAGCGAGCACAGTCGTTAAGGATTGCGTAAAGGCTTGTCTTAGATCCACCTACCAATTCCTCTTCGAAAATTGCTATGAATTGTATAATAGGGAATTTCAGGTGATAAAATACTAACATCATATATACGGCCATTCCATATCAAAAGTAACAGGCTTGTTCGATAGTCTTCACTTAGTCAAAATATTTTTGGGAATATGCTCAACCATAAGCCAACTGATGACTTGGGCTACCTTCAAGTAATTCACTTTTTTTTCCTTGCCCATAATTTTAAAATATTTTTCAGGCCGATTTCCGTCAATTTTTGTATAAATTTAAACCATATACCGGATTTTAGCCAAATTGAGACCATCGTGCATAAAATCTGTAAATTTTGTTTCGTTGAATATGGAATGGCCGTATGTATGTGATTATCACAGCGCTCGAAGTAACATACATATACATTAATATATTTTAGGTAGATCCAAACGAATCAAAGCGTGACTCTGACGACCACGGTCCCAAGTTGGATAACGTAGACTTTTGGCATAAACTAATAGCGCTAATAGTGTCCGTTATTGATGAGGATAAAAGCAGTTATGGCACCGTACTGAATCAATTTCCACAAGAACTGAATATTGGCCAGGTAAGACAGCTCGAATCGCACATGGGATTATAAACCATTTAAAGAATGAGCAGTAATTTTCTTGTATGGATATATTCGATAAATCTTAATATTTATAATTAAATCATGCATTTCCCTATAAAAATAATTTGTAAAAATGGTTCACAAGTATGATATTCAGCTAAAAAAATATTTAGCTCTGCCAAGTGGAGAAAATCGATCCATCGGCTGCGATATTCTATTCGCCAGTCCCAATTCGCAAAGGACCATTAATTTATGCAAAACCTTTCTTTCGAAAACTCCTAACGCCGTCTTATCAGATTTTGTCATTGTTCAATGAGTGATGAGTGATTGTAGAGTGTGATCTTTGTTTGTCCAGAGAGAAAACTTTTCAATCACCCGCTCATTCCAAAATCAAAGCGGTTGGCAAAGGTTATTCTGCGTTGAACAACCGGGCGGTTGGTATTAATGCTGGCTCCTATACACATGAAACTATCTACGACTTCAAATTTGTTGCGAATGCTGTGACTGTTTGTTAGATGGCATCAGATGTTTTTGCTTGTCCTCGTTCCTCGCTTCCTTATCCTTATAAAACATTGTGCCTTCTGAATTTTGCTTTATAGCTCGTATTATTTTCCCAACAATACATTACAAAAATCACACGATGAGAAGTCACCTTGTCTGAAACCCCTTTTCATATCGAATAGCTCTGAGCAGTCCTTCTCAATATTAACTGCGTCTCTGGTATTCTACAGTGTCAGTTTATATAGCCGTTTGAGTTTTGCCTGAATAACAAATTGATAGAGCGGCATAGAGGCTGCTCCTAATCGTAATGCCGAAGGCAGCTTCAAATCAATGAAAAAGTGGAGTGTATCGATTGTTTGCTCTCGGGTCATTTTCAAGATTATTAACATGGTGAATATCTGGTCAATGGTGGATTTACCAGGTCTAAAGCCACACTGATAAGGTGCAATCAGTTCGTTGACGGTTGGCTTTAAATTCTCATACCATACTTTCGAAAAGACCTTGTGTGGTATTGAAGAGCCGACGATAATTGGCGTGAACCGGGTGACATTTTAGGGATTTGGCAGCGCGCACTGAGGTTCCAATCGGGCATGCGTTCTCCAACCATATTCTGAAAAGGAGCTGATGCATGCACTTTGTCACTCGCTCGTTATTTTTTAAACGGGTTATCACTTGAGTATGCTTCGATTTTGAAACCTTCTGTACATCGCATCTTTTCATAGAATTTTCGAGCATTATGCATTTTGGTCAGTTTCTCAAGCTCCTCATACCCACGCCTTTCGGCCTCTTTCCTGTTTTGTCTGCAAATGCGTCTCGCTTCCCTTTGCAGCTATATATATATATATATATATTCGGTGCAATGTGGAAGTTATCCGAGTCGATATTTTTCCCTCGGAACGTACGAATGTTTTTAACACTGCATATATGCCGTTCGTCTATCACAACGTGATCGAACTGATTTTGAGTTTTTCTATCCGAAAATGGGGTCTCTAATCCGAAGCGTTAAAAACTTTTCATTGGAACTGGTTTTTAGTTGGCGGATCCCAGACGGTACAATTAGACTTCAGCGTTCCCTTTAACCGAATATGTTGGAGCGGCTCCACTGAAGCTTTCTCTGTTTTAGCCGTGAATTCAGCCTCCACATGGGTTAGTTACCGCATTTCGCACAAGGATTGATCATGTTTCCAGGATGTGTGACGTGGATGCAAGAGTAGACATTCAGCGGCATACCCAAGCATGACTGCAATCCATTATACCCCAAAGCTATATTACTAACAGTTAATTGAAATATTATATAGGGGTATTCACACGGAACACAATAATCTGGCAATACGTAGTTGATACTCGGTTGAAATACTTAAGTGTGATCATACTTTTTGCTCTATCTCAGTAGTGTGGTAAGTTTTCTTCCAAACCAGCTGATTCAATTTTATTACAGATTATAAATGTCTCGAGAAAGTGCAAAAAAGTGTGTTAGTAAGAAAATTGTTATCATTTCTTCTGAATTTCTTTAAGGTCACTCAAGCCATCCTCTTGAGCTGATTTTACTGTTTTAGTATAAATGGGTAGGAAAGAAAGTTTAAGTTATTTATTGAGCACTAGGTTTGCGAGAAAAAATGATCTGTTTGAGTGGTATATTATTTATATATACATATATATATAAGGTATTACTTAAACCAGTATGTGTTTTATTTTTTTATAGCTATCAGCAGCGACGATGTGGAGTCTATTCGCTGTTGATATGAAGTATGCATTAGAAGAGCACGAGCAACATCGCCTCTGCAAATCATCGGCGTATATGAATCTTCATTTTCGTGTCAAATGGCTTTACAGTAATTACGTGAAGGAGGTGCCACCGTACATGGGTGCTGTGCCCGAATATCCCGCCTGGTTTGAGCCGTTTGTAATGCAATGGTTAAATGAGAACGATGATGTGTCCTTAGAATATTTGCATGGTGCATTTAATCGTGATAAAAAAGATGGGGTAATCAATAAAAAATGATAATTGATGATTCGTAGAATCGATTTAATATATATATATTTCATGTTACCTATTATTTGTGTTTTATTTACAGTTCCAAAAGAGTAGCGAACATGCCTTATTTTCCAATTCAGTGGTTGATGTGTTTACACAACTAACACAGTGTTTCGATGTTGTTAGCAAACTCGAGTGTCCGGATCCAGAAATTTGGAAGCGTTACATGAGACGCTTTGCTAAAACTATCGTTAAAGTACTGATAGCTTACGCTGATATTGTCAAACAGGAATTCCCTGAGCATATTAACGATGAGAGAGTCGTATGTTGAATAATTTCCAAATATTTTAAATTTTTGCATAATTGCTAATAATTTTTTTATTTATACACATTTTTAACAGGCGTGTATACTAATGAACAATATACAGCAATTGAGAGTTCAATTGGAGAAAATGTTCGAATCCATGGGTGGCGATAAGTTGGAGAAAGACGCAGCGAATATACTGAAAGAATTGCAGCAGAATCTGAACTCTGCATTGGACGACTTGGCTTCTCAATTTGCTGTTAGGTAAAGTTTGTGAATGTAGGAGTTAAAGGGGATATGCAAAGATTTTACCTGTCGATATTCGTGTCAATATACAACGAAAGTATTTGGATAGCTTAGTATTACTGTGAACTCGACTTAACTGTATTTGCCGCTTTTTTTCTTTTGTCATCTCTGAGTTTTCCCTGCAACATATTAAATATTAGAATATATTATGTTGTATGTAGACTAATTATAGCAGAGATTATAAAATCTGTCTAAAGTACTTCAAACAGTAAATTAACTTGACAAAGTGCACATTTTATAGTTTTTACTAATAAAAAATATCCGATATACATTTTTTTAACAGCCTTGAACCCCGAATTACGCAGTCTGTCCGAGAATTAGGTGATCTGCTGCTTTGTGTCAAAGGTGGTAGCAACATTAATTTCAACCAAGCTGCGCAGGGCAATGCAGTTGCTGTGGAGGCTGATGAAGTTTTACGGCCTCTAATGGACCTCTTGGATGGTTCGTTAACTCTTTATGCTCAATCATGCGAAAAGACAGTACTCAAAAGATTGCTCAAGGAATTGTGGAAAATAGTTATGCGAATTCTAGAGAAGACTATCGTGTTACCTCCAATGACTGATAAGACTGTAAGCTATGATGCTTAAGAAACAAGATGATTATATCATTACAATCATTATAATTATTGTAAATATATTATTTAATCGCTAATTGTCCATCTTTCTTTTTAAATATAAGATGATGTTTAAACATATAACCGATAATGCTAAAAATCTTGCATCGAACGCCAAAATAGAAGACATGGGTAGACTATTCAAAAGCCACATGACTGGCAAGCAAGATGTGAAGAGTGCTCTAAGCGGCGTAATGGATATTTCGAAAGAGGTGGAGAAGAATTTATCTCCTAAACAATGTGCTGTACTAGATGTGGCTTTAGATACCATTAAACAATACTTCCATGCTGCCGGTAACGGATTAAAGAAGACATTCCTCGAGAAATCACCAGAGTTGCAGAGCCTACGATACGCTTTAAGCTTGTATACACAAATGACCGACACTCTTATAAAAACTTTCATTTCCAGTCAAATACATGAAAGTAAGTACATGATGTTTAAAGTTTTGCAGAAAATTCGTTAGAAAGTTATTCCAAATCGATTTCAATTTCTGACTCATATTCAAACGCTTTTTCTGCTATCGGAATTTAGAAATTCGAGCAAAAAAACCTCTAAAGATAGCAGAATTTTATGGTGTACTAACAAAAGAATTTTATAATTTTATTTTATTAAGTTTTATTGAACTGGTAGCATTCAATAAACGAAAATGAAATTGAAATGAAATTGAGAACATGGAATTAGAATATATTATTATTTTTTGTACGAAAACAGCTTTTACACTAACTTAATTCAATTTAATTGTCAAAAAAGTTATACAAAATGAATTTTTGGCATATTTTTTGGCTGGTCGCCATTGAATACGCAAAAGAAAATAAAGTGGAAAAGTTAAAGAAGAGAATTTTGAGCAGTCACATCAGTCCCCAGCTCCTCAGATTCATTTTATGATTAATGAACTCAAATTTTAGAAGTAATCCACAATATCATTGAATCCTTTTTAAAATTGTTTATTCAATACGGTCTAAATAAAAATGCGTTCACGTTTTTGCCACCTTATTCAATATTTTTTCATTTCAAAAGTTTTTATGCTTCATAAAATAAAAACCTGAAAAACTCAATCCGCCAACTAAAACTTCGTAGGATTTTTCCGATGAATCGAAATACAGACCGAATTCGTTGAATAATTGGATAGGATTTTTCTGATAAATCAAAGCAAAGAACACCAAATCCGTTGAATAATTGGGTTCGACATAGATTCCGATAATAAAATCCGATAGGAGTTGAGAGTATGAATATGCAAGTTCTATCGGATTCAATTTCGATTCCGATCGGAATCGCATTTTACAACATATTAATACCTTTATATAAATATTTTGATTGTGATGTCTTCATTTCGAATAAATTGTCTCAATGATCCAAATATGTTTCGTTAGATTTGTGGGGGAGGCGCAGTCAAAAAGTTCATTTCATAAAAAGTGCTATTTATTGTTTTTTAGACGAAAATAAAATGAAATTGTTTGCAAAATTTGCAATGAATATTTAAGATAGTGTTTCAGTCGCATGAGGTTTGGGTGCCTATACAATGAATTGAAAAAAAAATCATGACAGTTATTATGCTGTGTCGACCACAAAATTAAAAAAAAAAATACAACCAGACAGACTTGCAATAAGACCTCCCATAGACCCATAGAATAGGTGTGGTTCCTGACATCCCTAAGAGCAAATACTTCCGCGAGATCAAACCTTGCGACTCTGTATATAATAAATGATTATGGAAATTACCCGAAAGTTGACGCACAGGCAAGTCAGGGCAGAGATAACTGCAGTTGGCGTTATTATTGATGGTACTTATTGAGCTTTACTCTTTAGCCGAGTAAGATTTGCGATACCTACGTAAGTAGCGTTGTCTCCCTTGATTCTTTATTTAGAAGTTTTTTAAATATGTGTGCTGTTACTCTGCCTATCAGGTCCGATAACAAGCTTACTGGTGCAAAAGTTTCTACTTTGTTTCGCTGGTGACTTCATGCACTTCGTCGAGGATTTGTTTTCATTAATCTATATGCCGTTTGTATCACGGTTGTTATGTGCAACGATACAACAATAAGATCTCGACCCTAGTTGTTTCTCCATCGTAACCTAAGCACATTTCCCTTTTCCCGTCTTACAAACTTTTTTTGTTAGAGTAGATAAAAAAACAGTTTTGATGGTGACTCGCCCGTGCTACAGTGCCTCGAATTGCGGTAATCAAATAAAAATCTGTTAATAATTATCTCTAGATATGCATTTTTATCATCTTCTAGATGTGCATAAAAAGACTTCTTAAACATTTTTACAAAATTTGCTGATTGGTCATTCGTCACCGTATGACCTGGTACCGTGAAAATATGCTTTATAATATTTATTTTCTTAAATTATTTGACGTAAATTGTCGACTATTATTGCTCACCAACGTATCAACTAATCCATACCTTCAAAATGTTGCCCTAAAACAGTAATCATAATTTTTTAACACAATTGTGACGTCGCAACTTAGATGCGTTCTTTTGTGCTCTCGCTCTCAGAAATATTTTATGAATTTAAATGGTTTTAATGACATTCAATGCTTGTTATGTTGTATGATACAACGAGTTTAAATAAAAAGACATTCTAAGAACAGTTTAATAAATGTAATAACTTTTTTTGAGTATTTTCCCTTTTTTTAGCACACTCTCATTTTAATATTTGGCTACCATAGTTCTATAAGAGGTGTTATATTCATACCACATCATAACAGCTCATCCAAACTACTTTACCCTGCACTTATACATGCCAGTAAATTTTTTGTCAGTAGATAATACATATTATAATCAATATTTTTTAATAATTTAATTTACAAGTTTATTCAACTACGATAAATTCCAGTTTGTCTTCTAAAAACCTTAATTTTTGACATTATCTGACAGCATAAGCCAAATTTTGGAGAATGGAGCCATGTGTAGAAGTTCACACAAGTAAGGAAAGTTTTTGACTGCCACTCACCTGGGAGTGGTCAGCTCAATACTTCCGGTCTTAGACCAAGTATTCTCTGCGTAGCCGAGCTAAAGTGAGAAGGCGGATTCCCTGAGGTTGTTCGTCGGGTTTGGCACCCACCACATAAAAAATATACGCAAATGAAAAATCAACAAATGGGCCTCTTTCGATGACGACCCCTGCAAACGTTGAAAGGATCACGATTTGAGGGCATGCACCTGGAATGTCCGGTCCCTTAATTGGGAAGGTGCCGCTGACCATCTGGTTGATGTCTTCGTTAGACTAAAGGCAGACATCACTGCTGTCCAAGAAAAGCGATGGACAGGAAAAGGACGAAAAAAGGTGGGTCCTGGTGAAATCTGCCACAGCGGTCATTTAAAGGAGCGCAAATTTTTTGTTGGGTTTGTGGTGATGAATGCACGTCTAGCCGTAATTCGCATCAATGCGATGTTCTTCTACATATCGTTGATTTGCGCTCCCGACAGAAGAGAAGGATGATGTGACCAACGATGCTTTTTATGAGAGCCTAGAACGCATTTATGAGCGCTGCCTCCGCCACGATGTCAAAATTGTGCTAGGCGATTTCAACGCCAGGATGGGCAAATAAGATATCTTTAGCCAAATAATCGGAAAATGAAGCATTCACGACGAAACATCCCCAAACGGGGAAAAATCAGCTGAGCCTGATTGACTTTTCCGGGGCCCGAAATAAGGTCGTCTGTAGTACCAGATTCCTGCACACGAAAATTAATCAAGCTACATGACTGTCGACGGATCGTAAAACACTCAACCAAATCGATCATGTTGTGATAGTGTTCTAGACGTGCGTCCCTTCCGAAGGAAAAATATCGACTCGGATCATTATCTTATAGCAGCAAAAGTATGCACCCGCCTCTGTGCGGCAAATAACGCCGACAATAAACACATGGAAAGTTTGACGTCGAAAAGCTGCAATCACAGCAGACAGCCAGCAGGTTTTATAATCGGCTTGCACACCTGGTCTCTTAGAACACTCATTAGCAACTCGATATAAGGGAGCTGTGGAAAGGAATAGCAAACTCCAGAGCCAGAAAAACAGCTGGTACGATGAGGAATGTCGAACTGCAGTGGAGAGAAAGCAGACTGCCTACCTCGCAACTTTGCGATCGACCTCAACATGTGCGGGGTGGAATATATAGTAAAATGGGGGGTTTTACGATGCCTCGCGGAAACCACTTGGTTTTTTCTTCGCGATCGCGCAACGGAATTTCAGTCTAACAAAAAACACGGCCGCATAGCCCCGCTCTCAACTTGAAACTGAACTTTTATTTATATATTTATTCTTACATTACATTCTACTCTACTTAACTGTGCGCGCAGGCACTTCTATGTAAATGTATGTGTGTGTGTGTGTGTGTTTGTTTGTTTGTTTATTCGCTTGTATTCCAAACACAATCGTTTGGTCAGCATAAAAATGTAACCAAGCTGCATTCGTTTCGAGAAAGAAGTCTTTCTTGAAGCGAATGTTATTTAATTTTTTATTTTATGTCTGTAGTGTAGGACACAATATGTGACTCCTCCACCCCTAGATTCAACAGTCCCTGTTGAACAGTTCTTCTTCTTCTTTTTTTTTTTTTTTTTTTTTTTTATTACATTGTTGTTGTTTCTATTTTATTTTGTCCATTTTTGGGCCTAATAGTGGGCCAGTTATGGTTTCCGATTGTTTAGTGTTTTTATCATTTGGGGCAGATTGGATTGCCAGTTCTACGTTTAAATTAGTGTTCTTCTTATTTTTATTATATATCTTACATACATGTTAATAAGATTCCTATTGCTATCAGCAGTATTATTAGTGCACTTATACCATAATTTATATTTTTGTGTATTTTTAGTTCCTCAAGTTTGTTAATATTTTCCTTCTGTTTTATTATTATTTCTTCGAAATTTATTTGTTTTTCAAAGTGTGATATGTTATTTTCTTTTTCAGGGTAGATATATTTTTCTTCAACAATGACTTTCCTGTTTTGAAATAGTTCGTTACCTATCTGAATTCTACAATTATAAAAGTTTATTAATGCATTACCTTCAAGCACAATCTCTCTATTATCGCAATTCTGTCTTAATTCTATTTTGTGTGCATTCTTTACTAAAATCGTGTCGTCTTCGATATTTTCAATTGTTGTTTTGTTATTGTATTTGGATCTACATTGATTAAGCAGGCAAATGCTTATTTCTTTCAGGTTTTTAAAATGTACTTGTTCTGTAAATTTATATATTTTGTTTCTTATTGTGATAACATATTCTTGTTCTTTTATAACTTCAAAGTGTTGCTTATTGGGTAATGGGGTTATTAGTGTCAGATCTGCTGTGATGTATGATATTGGTATTTTTATAGCTAGGATTAATGAGTCATCTTTATATGGGAGAAGTCCTGTTTCTACATTCTTTAATTTATAGACGTCGATATTGAATCTTTCAATTTCTTCCGTTAATAGTATACTAGGGTGTAATATATTGTGTTTTGCTGAGGCTATGTTATCTTGGATTTGTTCGATTTTTTCTTCTAGATATTTAAGTTTAAGCATTTGATCAGAATAGAGCATGTGTTTTGTGATTCTATCATTTGATGTTTTTATTTCCCTAAAGGCTTTTAATATTTCCGTTCTATCATTTTCTATAGTCCTTTTAAGTGTGTTTATGGATTTATTGAAATTATCGTTTATATATATTTGTTTGTTTATCGTTTGTATTATGTTGTGATTGTTTTTCTCCGTTATCTCTAGGTGTTGTAATATATGTTCCCTATCTTCATTATCCATTGTTCCAAAAAGCCATTTTTGTGTGGTTCCTATAACATTTATTAATCCTCTACGTTTCCTATTTCTTTCTATCGGCATTAATGTGTTTATTTTTGCTTTAATAGTTTTTATTTCCTCATATAACATTTCCCTGTCATTGATGGTGAATTGGTTGAGGTTGTTTTCTATATTATGTTCTATTTTATTTATAATTTGTTTAAATTCTTTCGGATGTATTATATGTATTACCGTTGTTGTCTGATTTACTATCTCTATTTCTCTGATCCTTATTTTCGCGTATCCCGTTTCGTTTTCCAGTTTATTAATTTGTAGAAGTGCGTTGATTGTAGTCATTATCATTAATAGTATCGTGATTTTCGCCATTTTGGTTCTGAAATTTAAATTTTCGTTTTACTTGAGTTTTATATGTCTTCCTAAACTTTGAGTCCTTAGATACTAAATGGTTTCCCTCCTCTTTAAAGTTGTCTACTCTTTTATATTTTGGTTGGGTTTTGCTAACTCTATAGTTTTTTATATAATTATTCTGAAAATCTTGTACGTTTACTCTATTCTCCTTATTATTAATATTATTTATTTTATCTTCTTTTTGTTTTTGTAGGTTTTCCGCAAACTCGGTTAGTTCCCTGTCAGAAAGTAGGTTCTTTATGAAATCAATTGGTCTCCTTTTTGTCGTAGAATGTATGGTGTTATTGTAAGCGATTACTGCCTTGAATACTTTTTCTTTCAGCTCATCGCTGTTATTTGTATCTGCATTAAAAAGTCTTAAGTGTTCATTTAATGTAGAATGTAATCTTTCAACATCTGCGTTTCCTGTTTTATTGTAAGTGGTTATTAGATGTAGGTTTATTTTATTATCTTTTAGAAATTGTTTGGTTGGTACAGTATCTAATTCGTTGTCTGTTATTAAAGTTTCCGGTTTGCCTAAATATTGAATTCTTTCCTTTATGGCAATTATAATTGATATCCAAGTTCTGTCTTTTAATGATTTCGCTGTTGCGTATTTTGTTAATTTATCAATGCTTGTGAGGTACATTACGCCTCTTTGTGGGTACCAAATATCAAAATGAACAATTTCATTATGTTTTTTGGGAGTTTTTGTAATGTTTATACTATGTTTGATAGGGTTCCTGTCGAATTTTGCTCTGTTACATATTTCACAATTATTGATGTATTTCTGTATTTCTTTTTGTAGTTTGGGGTAGTAGTGTGTTTTCCTTATTTCCTCTAATGTTTCGTTTATTCCCCTGTGATTATTTTCTAAGTGTTTTTCTTCGATCAGTGTTAAAAGTTCTCCTCTATCCGTTATGTCTTTTAAAATTGTATTCGATCTCATTACTTTTAAGTTTGCGTTGTTTGCGAAAAATTTTATATATAACTCTTGAAATTGTAAGAATAATTGGTCATCTGGGCAGTAGATAACGATTAATCCTTTTTCGGGTAGATTTTCTTGCATTAATTTTAAAATGTCACTTTCGAGTGTTACATTTATTGTATTTCTTATCCTCTTTTGATATATTATTTTCTTTGTTATTGATTGTCTTTGTGCTTTTTGAATTATAAGTTGATTTTTATATATGTTAATTGCGTTCTCCGTTATTTTTATGTAGTGTGTACTATCGGTTTCTGCGCTATGTATTGTGTTTATATCATCATCATTGAATGTTTTATTTAGGTTTAACTCCATCGCATTACTATTTTCATAATTTAGTCTGCTTAGACCATCTGCAATTACGTTTTCTTTTCCTTTTATGTAGTTAATGTCAAAATCGAACTCATTTAACTTTATTTTCCATCTTTGGAGTTTTGCGTTTGGTTCTTTTAAGTTATTCAGCCAAATTAGTGGTCTATGATCTGTCCTGATAGTGAAATGACGACCAAATAAGTATGGACGGAAATATTTCGTTGCCCAAACTATCGCAAGTAATTCTTTTTCTATTGTACTGTAATTCTTTTCATGCCCGTTTAGTGATCTACTCGCATAACAGATAACTTTATCGGTTTGTAGTAATGCTGCGCCTAAAGCAAAGTTGCTGGCATCTGTCACTAGTGTGAAGGCTTTACTGAAATCTGGGTGAATTAAAATTGGTTCCGCTTTTATGAGTTCTTTTAATTTATTAAATGCTTTTATATAATCTTTATCATTGCAATTTATTTTCGCATCTTTCTTCAAGTACTTAATCATGTGATACGCAATTTTCGAATAATCTTTGATGAATCTTCTATAATATCCTGTAATTCCTAAAAATGCTTTTATCTCCTTAACGCTTTTTGGAAGTAGAATCTTTTCTATTGCTTCCACCTTTTGCGGGTTTGGTTTAATACCTTCTTTTGTAATCAAATGGCTTGGAACTTTGTCTCTTGTCTTAAAAAATCGCATTTATTTATTTGTATTTTTAAGTTTTTCTCTTTTAATCTCATTAAGATTTTACTTAACGATTCTAGATGTTCTTCTACGCTTGTAGAAAATACTAGGATATCGTCCATGTACACAAGACAAATTTTTCCAATGTAATCTTTTAATATTTCGTTCATTAATCTTTGGAATGTTGCCGGTGCATTTCTCAGTCCAAAGGGCATTCTTAAAAATTCATAATGTCCGTTTGCAGTGGAGAACGCTGTTTTATGTATGTCGCGTTCGTCCATTTCGATTTGATGAAATCCTTTGGCTAAATCAAGCGTTGAAAAATATTGGCATCTTCCCAATTTGTCAAATATATCATCTATATTTGGAATTGGAAATCTGTCTTCCGTAGTTACGCTATTCAACTTCCTGTAGTCAATTACAAGACGCCATTTTTGTTTGTTGGATGCGTCCAGCTTCTTTGGTACCAGCCAAATAGGGCTGTTGTAAGGACTAGAGGATGCTCTGATAATGCCTTGGGATAACATTTGGTCTATTTGTTTTTCTATTTCCGGTTTGTGAATTTCTGGGTATCGATAAATTTTAGAGTAAACCGGAATGTCATCCTTAGTCATTATTCTATGTTTTGTTGAGCTAGTAAATGTTAGGTTATCATCCTCGTTATAAAATACGGTCTTATGTCTTCTTAGTATACTTATAAGTCTATTTTTGTCAGTATCGTTAAGGTGATTGGTATCAACGAATTCTGTGATACATTTGTCTTTTACAGCATTATTGAAGATTTCCACTTCATTTTCTTTATAACTTATTCTGCTGTAAATTTCTTCTTCTTTTGTTAAATAAAAATTAATTGTTGCTTTATTTGTTTTTAAAATTCTGTTTGGGTAATCTATTGTGCAGTTAAGTTCCGTTAGAATATTGTTACCAATTAATCCGTCAAAATTTTTGTTGAAGTTACATTCAAGAAATTCGCCCATGAAATCTTCTTCATTGAATTCCTTGAACATTGGGAATTTGCAAAGTTTCTTAACTTGCGTTTCTCTTCCCAGTGCTGTGACTTGCACATTCACTTCACTCTTCCATTTCGGATTACATACTCCCTCATTGATTAAACTGAACTCTGCTCCAGTGTCAATGATGAAATATAGTTTTCGTACGTGTGTATCGATTACTATATAGGGTAGTTGTTTTCTGGGTTTAACCGAAAATTTGCATTTGCATTACCGATGTCCATCGGTTCTGGTCTATTACGAGTTGTTACTCCTGACCGATTATAATTTCCTGACTGATTATAATTTCCCGGTTGATTGAAATTTCGCATTTGATTGTAGTTTCTCTGCGGGTTAAAATTTCCCGGTTGATTATTATAGTTTGTATTTGTTGTCTGATGCGACATTCTTGTTTGGCTTGATCTGTTGCCATTGTTATTATAATTATTGTTCGCATTTATTGGGACGTAACCACCGTTATACCCATTATGTGGCGTGTAATTGTTATAGTTCCTGTTATAATTGGGGACGTTATTCCTATATTGATTGGGTCTGAAAGGTGTTTTATTGTTAGCGTTATCGCTAAAATTAGTCCTACGATAGCCATTCGGGTTAGGATCTTTCCTTTCTTGCCCGAGTGCTGTGAAGGATTGATGGCGAGCTTCTAAAATTATTTTGTAAGCTTTATCCAGAGTATCAGGTTTTCTAGCTATGATCATTGTTTTTGTAGGTTCTGGAAGGTGTTCTTTGAATGCTTGTAGCGCTATTCTATTGACTTCCTCGGTTGAAAAATTCAGATCATTATACGCTAAAATTCTATTATGTAGTTTGTTTCTAATTTTATTAATTTTGAAGTGATAATTTTCTATTGTGGAATCGAGTCTGATGGTCTTCAGCTCGTCCATAAGTTCCGTTGAACTTCTCTTTTCTCCACAATTACTTAACAGTATTGGTTTTAGTGTTTCCCAATTACTGACCTGCCCATATCTGTGAATTACTTCTCTAGTTCTTCCTACGCATCTGCCTTTTAGATAGTTAAACAAAATTTTTTGATTATTTGTGTCAAAGCTTGTTATTGAAGGTAATATGTCTTCAACTTGTCTAATAAAATCCGTTAATTGATTCGGATCACGTCCGTCAAATTCTGCAATTCCATTAATGCAGTTTAAAATGAGTTGGAAATGTGAAACAATGTTTGGATCCATTGTGAAAAGGGATTTGTATTAGTTGAAGTTAAAAAAAAATTTATATTTACTTTGATCCAATTTTGGGTGAGTTCTGTGTAAAATGTTCCTACTGGGTCTTATGATTGTTTTTCCCTACTGGGTATTATTCCCTTGGGGTATGCAATACTTTTGTATGCAACTTGCGCTCACAAGTTTGCAACAAAAATTTTCGTTTGTTCGTTTGTTTGTACAGTTTGAGAAATACTGTTTAATATTTTGGTGGAGACACCTAGTATTATAAATTGTTACGAACAATTTTGCGAGCACTATTTTAGTAAAGACACATTAACCGTTTTGAGGTTAATTCGCTATTTCCCTACTTTTTAGAGGCACTGTTATTAGTCACTTTTGTATGGTATAAGTTGACCGCACGTATTTTATTTTACTTATTTAGTTTTTTCTATTCGATATTTCGATATATCTTATATTATATATATATATATATATATATATATATATATTTTTAATCTTCTACTCTATAATTATAAATGTATTGTTCTTACTACTTTATAACTATTTTGAGATTCAACTTATATAATATGTTTATATTTAATTCTACTTTATATATATATATTTGTATAATTATATAATTTACTGCTTACGTTGATTGTAGTTATTGTTGTTGCTGTGATTGTAGCTGTTGCTGCTGTTGCTGTTGTTGCTGCTTCGTTGTAATTATTGCTGCTTTGTTGTAACTGTTGCTGCTTCGTTGTAATTGTTGCTGTTCTGAACTGAGTCGCCAATTTTCACAAGGATGTATTAATTTCGCCGGCCACGCAATTCGTTTGCACAATATATCGTGACGTCGAGTTTTTTCTTATCTGTCTCTAGGGCTCACTATTCAAAAATATTATGCGCCGTTTTATTTTCCAATAATGTCTATAATAAATTTGATTTCACAACTTCTTCACGCACTGTCTGACTGGTAGCTGATGTAAGCCGACTTGTTGTGTTAGCGAGTGATTTTGTTATTAAGAAAAGTTTTGTTACTACCGGAGATTGGTATAAATTTTATGTAGTTTCGGTGATTTCCGCTGGCGTATTCTTTCGCTTCAGCAGGCACATTTATTCACCGCACAAAGTCTTGTTTTGGATTGTTTTATATTACTTTAAATTGTTTGTAAGGCGGGTAATCCTCGTCGCCGGTAATAAGGGGGGGGGTATTCTTTATCCTCGTCGCCAGTAATAAGGGGGGGGGGTATTCTTTATCCTCGTCGCCAGTAAAATGGGGGGTTTTACGATGCCTCGCGGAAACCACTTGGTTTTTTCTTCGCGATCGCGCAACGGAATTTCAGTCTAACAAAAAACACGGCCGCATAGCCTAGCTCTCAACTTGAAACTGAACTTTTATTTATATATTTATTCTTACATTACATTCTACTCTACTTAACTGTGCGCGCAGGCACTTCTATGTAAATGTATGTGTGTGTGTGTGTTTGTTTGTTTGTTTGTTTATTCGCTTGTATTCCAAACACAATCGTTTGGTCAGCATAAAAATGTAACCAAGCTGCATTCGTTTCGAGAAAGAAGTCTTTCTTGAAGCGAATGTTATTTAATTTTTTATTTTATGTCTGTAGTGTAGGACACAATATGTGACTATATACCGAGAGCTGAAGAGTGCAGCGAGACGCATTTGCAGACGAAAGAAGAAAAAGGCCGAAATGCGTGAGTATGAAAAGCTTGAGAAGCTGGCCGACAAGGGTAATGCTCGAAAAATCTATGAGTAGATGCGGCGGCTTACAAAAGGTTTCAAGACCGGGAAAACTCGTGTAGGGACCAAGGAGGTAATCTGGTGACAGATGTCCAGAGCATACTTAGTGTATGGAGGGAACAATTCTCCAAACTGCTCAATGGCAGGTGAAACCCCCGGAGATGGCGTACCCAAAACCCCAATCGATGACGATGGTATAGACGTTCCATCACCCGATCTGTCAAGATACATGCATCAGCTTCTTTGCAGAACATGGCCGGACGAAAACATGCCTCCCGAATGGAACCTACGTGTGCTTTCACCAATCCAAAAACAGGGACACGCGATGGTCTGCACAAATTATCGTAGGATAAGCCACCTTAATATCGCATATTAGGTCCTTTATAGCGTATTGTGTGAAAGATTAAAGACCACCGTTAACAAACTGATCGGACTTTATCAGTGTGGCTTTAGACCTGGAAACCCCACCTTTGACCAGATATTTGCCATGCGCCAAATCTTGGAGAAGACCCGAGAGAAAAGAATAAATACACACCACCTTTTCATCGATTTTAAAGCTGCCTTCGACAACACGTTAAGGAAATTCCTCTATGCCGCTATGTGTGAATTTGATACCCACATAAAACTCATGCGGCTATGTAAACTGGCCTGGGTAATACCAGAAGCGCAATCAGAATTGGGAAAAATCTTTCCGAACCGTTCGTTATCAAGCAAGGTCTCAGACACGGTGAATCTTCATCATGTGATATCTTCAATGTGAAGCGAATGGGTGTGGTAGTGAAAGAGGCTAAGGCGAAATATCTCCTGTCATCAAATAAACAGTCATCGCATTCGCGACTTGGCTCCCACGTCACCGTTTTCAGTCATAACTTCGCAGTTGTAGATAATTTCGTCTATGTAGGAACCAGCATTAACAACACCAACAATTAGCCTTGAAATCCAACGCGGAATCACTCTTGCCAACAAGTGCTACTTTGGACTGAATAAGCAATTGAAAAGTAAAATCCTTTCTCGTCGAACCAAAACCAAACTCTAAAAGTCGCTCATCATTCCCGGCCTGTCATATGATGCAGAAGTCTGGACTATGCCGACATCCGATTATCATTTTTAGGAGTTTTCGAGAAAAAAGTTTCGCGGAAGATTTATGGTCCTCTGCACGCTGGCAATGGCGAAACAGACGATGGAACTATGAGCTGTACGAGCCATACGAACAATGACATTGTTCGGCGAATCAAGACACATCGGCTACGCTGGCTAGTCCGAATTGATGAAAGCGCTCTAGCTGTGAAAGTATCCGCTGGTAGAAGCAGATGATGTGGAGGAACTCCACTCCGTTGGAAGGATCATGTGGAGAGCGACCTGGTTTCAGTTCGTAGTTCTAACTGGCGACAAACAGCAAAGAAAAGGAACGAGTGGCACGCTATTGTTTATGCGGATTTAATCGCGTAAGCTGTGGCTACGCCAGAGAAGAAGATATTTCAAATTTTACAGGCTTTGAAATTTCGCTTCTTATAGCCATGATGTTTCGAAAAATATGAACGTGTTAGTAAAAATGTGTGAGTTTATTGACTTTTTGGAACTGTTATTGACACGAATGGCTGCCCGGTAATGAACAAATGTAGTTTTTTTCTTTATTCACAGTGGTTTTTCATTTTAATCATCTTCTTTGACATCTTAGGTACGGAGAAATAGCAACTTAGGTTTCCATAGGCGTATTATTTTCTCCTCATCTGGCTGAAATAGTCCGCTCACACGAATGAAAACGGCTGTGTGTAGGGGGATACTGTAGTCACGGGCAGAACGTTCATCTTGTCGCGTCTTGTTTAGGATCGTGAGTAGTCGGGGTATGCAAAAGCTTTGACGTATTTCATTCACAACTCTTTCAGAATCTGCATGAACGTATTTTATGTGATACTCCAAAACAATAAGCCGATTAATATTGTGGCCTTTTGGCAATATTACTGGATCCTCCCGTCCTGGAAGAACAACACTACTGCAGAGCCGAGGTACTAGATGTCGTTCAGGCACGGGAAAAGAATGTATGTAGAGCTAGTACAAGGGAGTAAAGCGATCTCGTCGGCAAACTCATGAAATTATGTTCCAGATGGGGACGGTTAGAAAAACATTTGCCGTTGCTCGCAAGAGACGACTCCAACGGGACCATCGTTGATGAATGGATAAGAAATGTGGAGACTGGTGTATCTCTGAGGAACCAACATTTTTGATTTGAAAGGTCAGGTGTAGATTGCCATTTGTTAGCATCGTCTGCCACATTTTCGGCTGAAGGAATCCATCGCCAATAGCCAACATCTGTTAATTCTAAAACTTCAGACACTCCAAATACCACAAATTATGAACAGCGTTAGTGGTCGGAGCGAATCCAAGAAAAAACCTGCGGGAGTTGGTTCAGAAGGTCTGGCGTATGGGAAGCGAGTGCGCCTGGCCTCTATGACAGCAGACTGCAGCGGGGAATAGTCACCTTCATTTTTCTGCTTTAGTACGGTTTACGACGTCGGCTAGAGGGTTTACGGCGTCGGCTAGAGTATGGCGAAGATAACACGTAGCAATGTAAGCATTTTCGCTGACGTGCACCTCTAGTTCGGATTCGGGACCTAAATTTTTGAAGTAACATCGCAGTATCCTCAAGTTCTCTACCTTAAGTAGTAGGTGACCCCATTTCAGCCAGCTGTTGTAGTGATCGTCGGGAACGCTCTCGCCCTAGCCACAGCCAAGACGCCAAACTTATTGAAAAATAATTTTGGCGCATATAACGCAGAATTTAATTAGTCCCAAGTGATCGAAAATACTCATAACCATTTACCAATGGCGTTGATGGTCACTACAAATACTAACGGTTACCACTACAATCGCCTGATAGTTTTGGTATTCATGTCAGATTAAGACTTGATGGTACATCTCCTTTATGTGACCACTCATCGCTACCGATCGCTAACGGGAGCTCATCACTATGGACATCAGACAGGTCTACTGATAGCCTTGTTTAAGAGAAATGAGGTGAATGATATGCCCTTTGCTTTGCGTACCCTTTAGTTGCATAGGCTTCAAAGCTTAGATGATAAGATCTCGGAGAGTTCTGGACTCTGCCTAAGTTTGTCTTGTAAGCATTGTGCCCTCATTAGAGAAGTTGGGAGGCTGTTTAAAAAAAAAACCACCTTTCAGCATTGACCCCAGAAATTTCAATCTCGAGAACTTGTGAATTATCTCCACAACAATGATTTTAGCAATCCATTTCAGGCATAAATATTGTGGGATGTCCGTCAAGTATAGTCTCTCTTGTAGTTCAGCATCCATTAACGTAAACGAAGACCAGTCATTAAAGAAAGCGTACATTTTAAGCTCTGTATTATTCCCGTCGAGAGTTACTGGTAACACTCGAAACAGGTTGGAGTCGAAATTGCTGCTATGAGCAGTTAGCATTGGATTAGCAGGTAGTTGATTGACTACGTCATCAGGATGTTTGTGAAGCAATTGGTGGTGAATTGGCTGGAAGTTAAGCTTAGCTTGAACCTTTAAACAACAACAACACCACTTATGCAGATGTACCAATTTCCATCGCTCAGTTCAGTCCGCGCTCCTAAATTGATTGCAGTTTTCAACTGCGCCACATCACCATGGCAAACAATACATGCTCTTCTTCTGTCCGCTCTGATTCTATGTGAGTGTGCGTTTAAATATTAGCGATTTGAATAAGCTCTTGATGCCCAGCACTAGAATGCTGTTCGCGCCTTATACACACTGGAATAGCCAATCACCGAAGCTTGTGAGATTTGAAGAAGCTAGTTGCAATTTGTTCATGCCCCAAAAGGCCGAAAATAATCTCGGCAGCTTGCCAACCAACTTTTGTTCCAACTCAGGGTTATTAAGATAACAGAACATGTTCGAAGCTTTGATTGTAGCGCATATATTTTGCACCTCCAGGGCTAAGCCGACGAGAGCCTCAACACGAGTTTCTTTCAATGCTGGAATATCTCGAATCTTTGTTAGAAGCACGGCAATAATAAGTTCCGGGCGTCCGAGCTTCGTTCGCAGTGTGTCGAGTATTTGTGGATCGCATTACCCGTGTAAGAGCAAATTTCTTACAGCATTTCGCGCTTGACGTAGACGTAGCGAATTCTCACCTTCGGAAAATTTGCATAGTTTCGGCAATTTCATTTTTAGTAAGGCAGTGCTGGTCATTTGGTTGTGTCGAATTTTGGTCTGCCAATAGTGGTTGGGTTGGTACTGCTACGCATTCGGGTACCAGTTTAAATAGTCATGTTAAAACTGGATATGGACCCGCCTGAGTTGAATCTGCTGTGCAAGGTTAGAGAACAATTATTGCAGCGAATTTAATTGATGTTGCATATTATTATGAGCTGGCGACTGCTTCGGTTGAAAAGGAGTGACGGAGGTGTTGCCTTGTTCGAGGTTACGCAAGTCTTTGAAAAACTTCGGTGACGCTGGCGCGGGCAAATTGGTAAAACGGTGGGCCCAGTACCATTTAACCACTTTTGTCGTCTTCGGTTTCTGTTTCTTGTAAAAGCCTTTTACGTCGGTCCAAAAGGGCTTCTTTTGGCGAATAAGCCAGTCCTCTTCTTCAATTAGTGATACCTCTGCACGGAGCCGTCGTACTCGTTTCAATTTACTACCACAACTACTTCGAATCAACGTCCCTTCATGCCCGGTTGCGGCTATGGGTGGTAGTTGAATCGACTGTAGGCATGACCGAGCGGAGCCCTCCTCGTAACTGGGTGTATTTCGTAGCCTATCTTAGCCTTATCTATCCCTTATCTGAAACTTATGACTGGTGTCGAGCAATCTGAACTGCGGCAGTCCAAGTTTTCGAGGGGGGCCGCAATGCCAAAACAGTGAAAATGATACCATCGATCGCAAGCATCACAGCAAACCATTTGTGAATCGTCTGCCTTTGAGCAAATTCCACAGATGTGACCTTTTACAGTTCCAGCAGTCTGCATTTCGCAACGTATAGAAATAAATATTTCATAGTTGTTACTGAAGCCAAAAATCCCACATCCAAAATTTCAGAACACTTGATTTTTTATGGAAATATTTGAAATATCTGTTGTTTTTATTTCTTCCATTAGTTTTAAGTATTTTACAAATATTATATTTATATTACTTAGGTATTTTAAGGGATTATTCTGGATTTTTATTTAGTGATATAAATTTGCTTGCTCCTTGTTAGAATTTAAAAAGCATCATCATCCACATGATCGGCTTTAAATGCAAACTTTGATTCTATTATAACTGTTGCAAGAGTGCACTTTCAAGAGATAAGTGCTCATCTTCTCCTGAAAATCTTATAAATATTCTTTTTTTTAACCCATAATGACCAACACAAACGATTCTGCACTTCAACCCAAATTGTCTCCAAAATTTTTGTTAAAAATATGACACAATCTCCTAAATAATTTTGATATGGGCGAATGTGAGTACATAAACTGTGGCAAATACTGAGTGATCAGATCCTATTAATTTTAATAAAATCGCTTTTTCTCATTATCGCCCGTATAGTTCATTTTGTTAAAATAGATTTCCAGCTTTTCTTTCCAAATGCTTCATATTTCTGGACAGATTTCCGAAAAATTCGATGCCTTAATCAAAAAGTCCGTACCGATATTGTCGTTTGCTAGAGAATGGTTTCATTGCATTTTTTTATATCAAAGTTATACGGGGTATGTTCAAAGGAAGAACTGAAGGTTGTGCTCACTGTTTTCTTTGATTACAATGGTGTAGTGCATCAGTTAATAAGGAATACTACAAGAAAGTTATGCAACGTTTGCGTGAAGCAATACGAGTCAAACGATCGGAATTGTGGAAAAATAAATCGTGGATTCTGCATCACGATAATGCACTAGCTCACATATCAATCCTTATTCGTAATTTTTTGGCCAATAAAAACCGTAATCATGCCTCAACCACCGTATTCACTAGATTTGGCTCCCTGCGACTTTTTTCTATTCCCAAAACTAAAGAAACCAATGAAAGAAAAGCGTTTTGCCACAATTGATGAGATCAAATCAGAATCGAAGAAAGAGCTGATGGCCATACCAAAAAGCGCATTTCAGAAGTTCTTCGAGGATTGGTAAAAGCGTTGGTACAAGTACAAAATAGATATTGATGAATAAATAAGTACTTTTCAAAAAAATTCTAAATTAACCTTTCCCTTCAAACACACCTCGTATATATATATCTATATATTTATATGTATATATATATATATATATATATATATATATATATATATATATATTTGACGCTTTATAACCGTTGAAGCGATTTTCGGCCGAACTCCTATTTCAATTAGTGTCTTGATGTTTTTACGGACAAATGGAGGGTGTTACAATTTATTTTAAGTCGCCTCCGAACGGCCGAGGTACCGAGGGCGAACGCAATGAGAATAATATTATTATTGTAATTTGGATGTTGGTCCGAATCGTAGTATGCATTACTAACCACTCGGCTATTGCGAAGTTCCAATTTTCTCGTCGCAAAACATAACAACTTTACTCTTGGAATGGTCTGCAGCGAGTTCCAGTTTATTCATTTGCAAAAACTAAAGTTACAGATTAAAAATAAAGCAGAGAACAGGTGCAAAACATGTACTACAAGCAAAATAATACTTATCAGGTATATTACAAAACTGTTCACACTTACGTTGAGTAAATGTACCAGAAGTCACCGATATATATATATATATATACTTGGCACACAGAAAACATAAATGTTTGCCGTTATGACTTTAGCTCCATCGCCATCAACTTGCATAATTTCTAGACTCGAATCTAAACTCCTTGTCCTAGTTCATCATGAGATCCATTCGCTTCTCTTCCTTGTGTAAACTAGAGAAAACGAAACTAGGGGTGGTGGTTATTCTTGCTAATGGTATCAATATCATCGGCATACGCCAGCAACTGTACACTTTTATTATTTTTTCAGCGTCACGTTGAAGAAATCACACAATAAAGAGTGACCTTGTTTGAAACCTCGTTTGATACCGAACGCCTCATGGAGGTTCTTCCCAATTTGGATTGCGCCTGTGGTATTGTCCAGCATCAGCTTACATAACCGTATAAGTTTCGCAATGATACTAAATTCAGACATAGCGGCATGCAGCTCCATTTTTGGCTATCGAAGGATGCTTTAAAATCGATGAAAAGGTGGTGGTATGTATCCGCTCTTTTCTCAGATATATTTTCCAAGATTTAGCGAATGGTGAATATCTGATAAAATGGCCTGGGCCTTAAGCTGCACTAGATCCAATCAGTTCGTTGACGTTTGGCTTTAATCTCTCATACAATATTCTCGATACGATCTTGTAATGAGATAATGAGGACGCTTATCCCACGATATTTGGCGTAGACCGTAGAGTCCCCCTGTTTATTGATTTGGCCAGTAAGCCATCGCCTCCTGTCAATTTATTATCTTTTGAACGGGTAATCGCTTTTCATACTTCGTCTTCGTCGAGTATAGGTATGTCTATTCCATCATCTTCAATTAAGGATTCGGGTTCACCATTACCGGTTGTCGTACTTTCACTTGCATTCAGTAGGTTGGCCTCTTTCTTTTTTTCGTCTGCAAATGTGTCTCGCTTCCTTCTTAAGCTATAGGTATCTATCCTACCCCACACATAATGCGCCTGATCGCAAAGCTACGAAGTAGGCAGCACCACTTGGCTATTGCGGCGACCCTGTGTGAACTATGTAGGTATATAGTAGTAAATTATCGATTACGATTACAGTTCAAATTTTTTCTGAAAAAATTGAATATGCTTAGTGTATTCAAAGTTATAAAATTCTATAATGTCATCCTTGTACAATAGCGAGCAATCAGATGAGTCTGTTACGTTAGCACAAAAACTGTTATTTAAAATTTTGGTGACTCAATCTCACAATGAAATTTTATTTAAAAGAAAGAAAAATAATTATAAGAATAATATATAACTAAGTAATTAAAATAACTTGTTCAACTTTATATTATTTTATTGTCTACAACTGTACAAAATGTATGTATCTATTTTCTGTCAAATAACTATGCACTTTTTAAATACAAATTTTAGCTCATTTAAGCTTAATTAATAAACATTCATATTTCACTTTACCACATTTTTGTTCAGTTGATCCGGAAAACCAGGAAGAAAGCGTTGGAGAAATATCGGTGCAAATTGATTTATTTTCGCATCCCGGCACCGGTGAGCACAAAGTTAATGTCAAAGGTATAAATCATGTATTACAATATACTTCTGGGGTCATTAAATAACTAACTGATATATTTTATCCCTCTTACTTCAGTTGTCGCAGCGAATGATCTCAAGTGGCAAATTGCCTCGGGCATGTTTCGTCCGTTTATCGAAATAAATTTGATAGGGCCACATTTACAGGACAGGAAGCGTAAATTCGCAACAAAATCAAAATCTAATAATTGGTCGCCAAAATACAATGAAACATTTAATTTGTAAGATTTTATGTGCGACGTAAAATGTGTTGCACTTTAACTGATAACGATGACTGTTTTCGTTTTTCTTTGATTTTTGTTATGTGCAGCACAATCGGTAACGAGGAGCAGTTGGATTTTTTCGAATTGCACATTTGTGTAAAAGACTATTGTTTTGCTAGAGAAGACCGTTTAGTTGGTGTTTCTGTTATACCGTTAAAAGACATATCGGAAAAGGTAAAACAAATTATATACAAAATGCTTGCACTATTATTAACTAGTTCCATTATTCACCAAAACAACTTTTAACCGAAGTAGGAAACAAGCAAAACAAGTGTTTCACTTAATAAACATTTAAGCTACTACACCTTGGAATATTTAAGGTGCGTTCAGAACATTTGCTTTTACGTTGTCGTTGGTGTTTGGTAGGCAGAATATGTGATAAAAATAGTTTAGTAAAAACACAACGCTAACGTTCGCGTTGATTTAGAGTAAAAAAGAGTTGCCAAAATTTAATAATATTCTAAATATACCAGTGAAGGAAATCATTGCCCTTCACTAAACTTTTCGTTAGATTCGTACTCAGTCTCAATGAAAAAAAATGCGACAGTGTGCAGCGATGTATAGACCAAGATTTGATAACAATGATACCATTCCTTGCTTCTAATCTTGATATGTATTTTCAGTTCGCGTTTAATTATTTCCCTATGAGTTATGTCGTTATTGTTTGCAAAACTTCGGAGCATATTCACTTAAAAAGTTATGGCCGATCGTGTATTATATACACTGCGTATAACAAGCTGCCTATTGCCGCCATTCATGCTACCTTCTGTATGATCTTAGCGTCTATGTCAGACACGCATATATGAAGATGCTTCACTCATATATTTTATCTCGATAACATAAAAACATTGGCCTTCTTCGCTTTGTTGTAAAACAAGGACAGTAAGAACATAATTATGTGTTCTAAACTCTACTAACCTGCATGATTATATAGTCTTCCTTAAGCGAAACAGCCTTCCACATTTATCGTCAAATTCTTCGCAGCATATAAATTGCCTCTTCTAAGGCGCCATCGTTATCACAACATTCATCTGACGTACAAAGAAAACATAACTCGCAATCGCAAACGGTGAGAATGTCCATAGTAATCGACCCCTTCCTCTAGAAGCAAGGTGAGTACAATTTCACTATTTGCTTTCAGTTTTGTTTCGTATAACCATTTCGATCTTTCCAGGCGTAATTCTTTAAGCTCCCAGGTTTCATAAGCCCTCAGCGATCCCATCTCCACAACCACCATTTTGATTCAAAAGTAAGCTAGTCATATTTCTATTTTGAAATAGTATGAGCACTGTCTTGCAGGATATCTCTGGGTTAAAAATACCATATGCTTATATTGAAAATAGGCAAGAGTGGTATACTTATACTACACCTGCCCATGTGCTACTAATTCCTACAATTTGCCCCTTAAAATAAAAACATAAGCAGTACATAATTTCATAAATAATTGCTTTTCGTAAAACTATTTTTTATATAACATGAAACAGGGAAAATATGAGTAATATTTCAAGCTGGCCACATAATAAATAATTTTTCATTTCTAAGTAATACCACTGCTCTACACAAGTCTTGCTTCCTTTAATTTTTTTTTCTGTTATTGGGTATTTCTATGGCTTTGATTATGAAAAAATTCTGGGAGATTGCTAAGAGTTTCCTGTTGGAAATATACACTTATAATTATTTGATCAAAAATCCAGAAAATTAATAGTGTATTTTGGGAAAATTTCTATTGAACACTTTCAAATGATCTTTTATAAGGGTTTCTTGAAAAGACGAGGTGAGGTAGATCTTATTGAATACTCCAGCAATATCTGCCATCAATTGTGAGTCTCACCGACCTCGTCCGAAGATCCTGGTGACATCTTTTACTCTGCTCGTGACTAAAATATTGCATCCAAGCTTTTGCAAGTTCAATAGCAGATTTTCAACTAGCTCTATGTGGTCAGATTTTTTTACCTAGGAAATTATTCATAACCAATCCAAGTTGGCGGCCGCAATAGCCGAGTCTTTAGCATGGCATACTACCAATTGAATGGTCAGATTGACTAACATCCAAAAATTATAGAATATACATTTTTTTAAGTGCGGTCTTAACTGAAGGGCATGCCAAGCCGAGTGTATTGCTAAAAGCTCTCATAAAAATCCTTCCACCGTTTAAAGACTGTAGGCTTCTCCATTTGTTGGAAGAGCAGTTTGGCCGAAAATCGCTTTGGCTTCAATTATATATAATCCAAGCTTTCAATTCGACTTCAGACTTTGATTTAGCAAACTTAGTAGCTTTAACGAGTTGCCTAGTCTGTTGCTCAGCAAAAATATCGGCTTTCAATTTTCCTGTACATACAGTTGGAGTTAGAGTCTTCACTTGCTATCTTTCGTTCGGGTTCATGAGAATTTGCCGCATTAGAAGATTTAGAAGTACTGGGTTGGACTTCACGTGTTTTCAATTGAGGTGGTGAACATAATATAAGTTAGGATATTTCAATTTCCAGGATTAATACCGTTTATTTCCCCAACGCAGAAGTAGCAAACATGATAGCAATGATGGTTTCGAGGTTGACACCAAATCATGGGTCTTGCGATCCTTTTCCTCTGTACCATAACCGTAGACATTCCACCCATTTCTGGCAGTTTTTATAAAATGCGATATTGGTTTTCTATGTTTTGCATATATACACACATTCACCAAAAATATTCCAAAAACCATCGGAATCAAACACGCACTATATTTTTAAAGGTAGCATATCGAAAAAGAACAACAAAATATATTTTGGTGTTCAATAAAAAGCGCAAATCAAAGTGGAAATAGTAAATTCTAGTTATCTATAACTCAAACACGAACACTTACAATACGCATCTATTTGAGTTAGAAATAAAAAAAATCAGAGGGATCAAATTACTTTATCTCTTTTTGTTGGACGGTGTAATGCTTATAAACTTCAATCTCATCCTTCTCATTCCCATTTCAGGGATCGGTTGCCTGTTGGCTACCATTACATCGTCGCATTCAAATGGACGAGACAGGCTGGACGATTTTACGTATATTATCACAACGTAATAACGATGAAGTTGCAAAAGAGTTTGTGAAACTTAAATCGGAAATTCGTCAAGAACCTATCATGGGAACATAACTCGGTTAAATTGCCACAATAACGATAAAAAAATCTTATACTGCTAATTTGAAAACTAAACACATAGATTTAAAATAATTCAGATATAATACACATGTAAAATGCTTGCATACCTATGTTGTAAGAATCAAATTGAATATAAAAAAACAGTATGAAGCATAATAATTGTAATAATATGGAATATATATGTGTATATAAAAGATATTTACCGATACAAAACAATTAAATTGAAATTGATACATACATATGTATATGCAAATTTACACCTATATTTATACCCATATCGGCGCTTAAAAACTGCTGAAAGGATTTTTGGCTGATTCATGGGTATTGAAGATTTTTCCAACAAATTATGGGTCCTATTATTTTTCTGAGCCGCCTATGATTTAAGCCATAATTCTGGATGCTGGTCTAAAGAGGTATCGAATCTATGACCTTTTGTATGGTAGCACTAACCATAATAAACATATAAGTCCCATTTAACACAATGAGTTTTACATTTTTTGGTGTACGATAGAACTCCGCCCTGAAGCTAAAAAATACCCAACCAACCCTACTAAAATCCGAACTCTTAATGTTATTAAAAAGTTTCTCTTATAAAAATCTATTACACATAATTTTATTTTTAAAGTAATGCTACGTTATTAATGTTACTCGATTATCAATTAAAATAAGAAAATGAACAGTTGTCTCGAAAGGTATACTACATGTATAACATACATATGTATTTTCTATAAGTATAAATAAAAATATAAATAAGAATAAAAATATGAATATAAATATAATTATAATTATAAATTTAAATATAAATATAAATCTTCTTCTTCTTCTTCTTTGGCGTAGGCACCGCTTACGCGATTATAG
>CM061530.1:29497034-29517034 GCA_030068015.2 Neoceratitis asiatica
CACACCTCACAGACCCGAAAATATATATATAATAACTTCATACAGGTTAAGTGATATTTTCGATATTCATATGGAAATCTATCCAAAATCAGTTTTGTTTATTTTCATGAATTGTATGAGACTAATTTAAACATCACCAATAAAATGTTTAAATGTTAGATTTCCATATCTCCATACAGGTTAAGTGAGTAACTACACGTTAATTATAAATGTTTTTCACCATGCACACCTCACAGACCCGAAAATATATATATAATAACTTCATACAGGTTAAGTGATATTTTCGATATTCATATGGAAATCTATCCAAAATCAGTTTTGTTTATTTTCATGAATTGTATGAGACTAATTTAAACATCACCAATAAAATGTTTAAATGTTAGATTTCCATATCTTCATACAGGTTAAGTGAGTAACTACACGTTAATTATAAATGTTTTTCACCATGCACACCTCACAGACCCGAAAATATATATATAATAACTTCATACAAGTATGATATTTTCGATATTCATATGGAAATCTATACAAAATCAGTTTTGTTTATTTTCATGAATTGTATGAGACTAATTTAAACATCACCAATAAAATGTTTAAAATCCTAATATAAATACTAATTTTATCATAACCTCATACAAGTATTATATCTTCATACAGGTTAAGTGAGTAACTACACGTTAATTATAAATGTTTTTCACCATGCACACCTCACAGACCCGAAAATATATATATAATAACTTCATACAAGTATGATATTTTCGATATTCATATGGAAATCTATCCAAAATCAGTTTTGTTTATTTTCATGAATTGTATGAGACTAATTTAAACATCACCAATAAAATGTTTAAAATCCTCATATAAATACTAATTTTATCATAACCTCATACAAGTATTATATCTTCATACAGGTTAAGTGAGTAACTACACGTTAATTATAAATGTTTTTCACCATGCACACCTCACAGACCCGAAAATATATATATAATAACTTCATACAGGTTAAGTGATATTTTCGATATTCATATGGAAATCTATCCAAAATCAGTTTTGTTTATTTTCATGAATTGTATGAGACTAATTTAAACATCACCAATAAAATGTTTAAAATCCTAATATAAATACTAATTTTATCATAACCTCATACAAGTATTATATCTTCATACAGGTTAAGTGAGTAACTACACGTTAACTATAAATGTTTTTCACCATGCACACCTCACAGACCCGAAAATATATATATAATAACTTCATACAAGTATGATATTTTCGATATTCATATGGAAATCTATCCAAAATCAGTTTTGTTTATTTTCATGAATTGTATGAGACTAATTTAAACATCACCAATAAAATGTTTAAAATCCTAATATAAATACTAATTTTATCATAACCTCATACAAGTATTATATCTTCATACAGGTTAAGTGAGTAACTACATGTTAACTATAAATGTTTTTCACCATGCACACCTCACAGACCCGAAAATATATATATAATAACTTCATACAAGTATGATATTTTCGATATTCATATGGAAATCTATCCAAAATCAGTTTTGTTTATTTTCATGAATTGTATGAGACTAATTTAAACATCACCAATAAAATGTTTAAAATCCTCATATAAATACTAATTTTATCATAACTTCATACAAGTATTATATCTTCATACAGGTTAAGTGAGTAACTACACGTTAACTATAAATGTTTTTCACCATGCACACCTCACAGACCCGAAAATATATATATTATAACTTCATACAAGTATGATATTTTCGATATTCATATGGAAATCTATCCAAAATCAGTTTTGTTTATTTTCGTGAATTGTATGAGATAAATTTTAAACATCGCCCATAAATGTTTAAAATTTTCATATAAGTACTAATTTTATCATAACCTCATACAAGCATTATATCCTCATACAAGTTACGTGAGTAACTACACGTTAACTATAAATGTTTTTCACCATGCACACCTCACAGACCCGAAAATATATGGAAAATTAAATTTTTCATTACAACCTTATTCCAATTTTTTGTATAAATGTATGAAATTCATATCGAAATACAAGTTTTGTATGGAATGATGATGTTTTTTTTTTATATGCGTTAGAAATGTATGATTATTAAGATCTCATACAATTGTACAGTAATAATATTACAAACATCGCCGCAATGTTTAAAATCCTCATACAAGTGTTAATTTAATTAACTTCATACAAGTATGATATTTTCGATATTCATATGGAAATCTATCCAAAATCAGTTTTGTTTATTCTCATTAATTCTGTGAGATTAATTTAAACATCAACCATAAAATGTTTAAAATTTTGTTATAAGTACTAATTTTATCATAACCTCATACGAGTATTATATCCTCATACAAGTTATGTGGTGAGTAACACTACGTTAACTGTAAATGTTTTTCACCATGCACACCTCACAGACCCGAAAATATATATATAATAACTTCATACAAGTATGATATTTTCGATATTCATATGGAAATCTATCCAAAATCAGTTTTGTTTATTTTCATGAATTGTATGAGACTAATTTAAACATCACCAATAAAATGTTTAAAATCCTAATATAAATACTAATTTTATCATAACCTCATACAAGTATTATATCTTCATACAGGTTAAGTGAGTAACTACACGTTAACTATAAATGTTTTTCACCATGCACACCTCACAGACCCGAAAATATATATATAATAACCTCATACAAGTATGATATTTACCATATTCATATGGAAATCTACCGAAATTCGGTTTTGTTTATTCTCATTAATTCCATGAGATTAATTTAAACATCAACCATAAAATGTTTAAAATTTTTTTATAAGTACTAATTTTATCATAACCTCATACGAGTATTATATCCTCATACAAGTTATGTGGTGAGTAACACTACGTTAACTGTAAATGTTTTTCACCATGCACACCTCACAGACCCGAAAATATATGGAAAATTTTTCATTAAAATCTTTTTCCAATTTTTATTGTATAAATGTATGAAATTCATATCGAAATAGTAAAGGCTTATTATTATACACACAATAAAATATAAATCATCTAAATTTTTCATGTTTTAAAATTTTCCAACTTAGTAACCAAATGAAATTATAATACTTGTATGGGCTCGTTGAGTTAGAACTTGTATGGAAATTATATTTTGTATGAGCTCGTTGAGTTAGAACTTGTATGGGAATTATGTTTTGTATGAGCTCGTTGAGTTAGAACTTGTATGGAAATTATATTTTGTATGAGCTCGTTGAGTTAGAACTTGTATGGGAATTATGTTTTGTATGAGCTCGTTGAGTTAGAACTTGTATGGAAATTATGTTTTGTATGAGCTCGTTGAGTTAGAACTTGTATGGAAATTATGTTTTGTATGAGCTCGTTGAGTTAGAACTTGTATGGAAATTATGTTTTGTATGAGCTCGTTGAGTTAGAACTTGTATGGAAATTATGTTTTGTATGAGCTCGTTGAGTTAGAACTTGTATGGAAATTATGTTTTGTATGAGCTCGTTGAGTTAGAACTTGTATGGAAATTATGTTTTGTATGAGCTCGTTGAGTTAGAACTTGTATGGAAATTATGTTTTGTATGAGCTCGTTGAGTTAGAACTTGTATGGAAATTATGTTTTGTATGAGCTCGTTGAGTTAGAACTTGTATGGAAATTATGTTTTGTATGAGCTCGTTGAGTTAGAACTTGTATGGAAATTATGTTTTGTATGAGCTCGTTGAGTTAGAACTTGTATGGAAATTATGTTTTGTATGAGCTCGTTGAGTTAGAACTTGTATGGAAATTATGTTTTGTATGAGCTCGTTGAGTTAGAACTTGTATGGAAATTATGTTTTGTATGAGCTCGTTGAGTTAGAACTTGTATGGAAATTATGTTTTGTATGAGCTCGTTGAGTTAGAACTTGTATGGAAATTATGTTTTGTATGAGCTCGTTGAGTTAGAACTTGTATGGAAATTATGTTTTGTATGAGCTCGTTGAGTTAGAACTTGTATGGAAATTATGTTTTGTATGAGCTCGTTGAGTTAGAACTTGTATGGAAATTATGTTTTGTATGAGCTCGTTGAGTTAGAACTTGTATGGAAATTATGTTTTGTATGAGCTCGTTGAGTTAGAACTTGTATGGAAATTATGTTTTGTATGAGCTCGTTGAGTTAGAACTTGTATGGAAATTATGTTTTGTATGAGCTCGTTGAGTTAGAACTTGTATGGAAATTATGTTTTGTATGAGCTCGTTGAGTTAGAACTTGTATGGAAATTATGTTTTGTATGAGCTCGTTGAGTTAGAACTTGTATGGAAATTATGTTTTGTATGAGCTCGTTGAGTTAGAACTTGTATGGAAATTATGTTTTGTATGAGCTCGTTGAGTTAGAACTTGTATGGAAATTATGTTTTGTATGAGCTCGTTGAGTTAGAACTTGTATGGAAATTATATTTTATATGAGCTCGTTGAATTAGAACTTGTATGGAAATTATGTTTTGTATGAAGTTGTTGAGTTAGAACTTGTATGGAAATTATATTTTGTATGAGCTTGTTAATTTAGAACTTGTATGGAAATTATGTTTTGTGCTTGTATGGGAAATATATTTTGTGTGAGCTCGTTGAGTTAGAACTTGTATGGAAATTATATTTGGTATGAGCTCGCTGAGTTAGAACTTGTATAGAAACTATGTTTTGTATGAGCTCGTTGAGTTAGAACTTGTATGGAAATTATATTTTGTATGAAAATTTAAATTTTGTATGAGCTCGTTGAGTTAGAACTTGTAGAGAAATTATCCTATGTGTGAGTTCGTTGAGTTAGAGCTTGTATTAAAATCAAGTTTGGTATGAGCTCGTTGAGTTAGAACTTGTATGGAAATTATGTTTTGTATGAGCTCGTTGAGTTAGAACTTGTATGGAAATTATGTTTTGTATGAGCTCGTTGAGTTAGAACTTGTATGGAAATTATGTTTTGTATGAGCTCGTTGAGTTAGAACTTGTATGGAAATTATGTTTTGTATGAGCTCGTTGAGTTAGAACTTGTATGGAAATTATGTTTTGTATGAGCTCGTTGAGTTAGAACTTGTATGGAAATTATGTTTTGTATGAGCTCGTTGAGTTAGAACTTGTATGGAAATTATATTTTGTATGAGCTTGTTAATTTAGAACTTGTATGGAAATTATGTTTTGTGCTTGTATGGGAAATATATTTTGTGTGAGCTCGTTGAGTTAGAACTTGTATGGAAATTATATTTTGTATGAGCTCGTTGAGTTAGAACTTGTATGGAAATTATGTTTTGTATGAGCTCGTTGAGTTAGAACTTGTATGGAAATTATGTTTTGTATGAGCTCGTTGAGTTAGAACTTGTATGGAAATTATGTTTTGTATGAGCTCGTTGAGTTAGAACTTGTATGGAAATTATGTTTTGTATGAGCTCGTTGAGTTAGAACTTGTATGGAAATTATGTTTTGTATGAGCTCGTTGAGTTAGAACTTGTATGGAAATTATGTTTTGTATGAGCTCGTTGAGTTAGAACTTGTATGGAAATTATGTTTTGTATGAGCTCGTTGAGTTAGAACTTGTATGGAAATTATGTTTTGTATGAGCTCGTTGAGTTAGAACTTGTATGGAAATTATGTTTTGTATGAGCTCGTTGAGTTAGAACTTGTATGGAAATTATGTTTTGTATGAGCTCGTTGAGTTAGAACTTGTATGGAAATTATGTTTTGTATGAGCTCGTTGAGTTAGAACTTGTATGGAAATTATGTTTTGTATGAGCTCGTTGAGTTAGAACTTGTATGGAAATTATGTTTTGTATGAGCTCGTTGAGTTAGAACTTGTATGGAAATTATGTTTTGTATGAGCTCGTTGAGTTAGAACTTGTATGGAAATTATGTTTTGTATGAGCTCGTTGAGTTAGAACTTGTATGGAAATTATGTTTTGTATGAGCTCGTTGAGTTAGAACTTGTATGGAAATTATGTTTTGTATGAGCTCGTTGAGTTAGAACTTGTATGGAAATTATGTTTTGTATGAGCTCGTTGAGTTAGAACTTGTATGGAAATTATGTTTTGTATGAGCTCGTTGAGTTAGAACTTGTATGGAAATTATGTTTTGTATGAGCTCGTTGAGTTAGAACTTGTATGGAAATTATGTTTTGTATGAGCTCGTTGAGTTAGAACTTGTATGGAAATTATGTTTTGTATGAGCTCGTTGAGTTAGAACTTGTATGGAAATTATGTTTTGTATGAGCTCGTTGAGTTAGAACTTGTATGGAAATTATGTTTTGTATGAGCTCGTTGAGTTAGAACTTGTATGGAAATTATGTTTTGTATGAGCTCGTTGAGTTAGAACTTGTATGGAAATTATGTTTTGTATGAGCTCGTTGAGTTAGAACTTGTATGGAAATTATGTTTTGTATGAGCTCGTTGAGTTAGAACTTGTATGGAAATTATGTTTTGTATGAGCTCGTTGAGTTAGAACTTGTATGGAAATTATGTTTTGTATGAGCTCGTTGAGTTAGAACTTGTATGGAAATTATGTTTTGTATGAGCTCGTTGAGTTAGAACTTGTATGGAAATTATGTTTTGTATGAGCTCGTTGAGTTAGAACTTGTATGGAAATTATGTTTTGTATGAGCTCGTTGAGTTAGAACTTGTATGGAAATTATGTTTTGTATGAGCTCGTTGAGTTAGAACTTGTATGGAAATTATGTTTTGTATGAGCTCGTTGAGTTAGAACTTGTATGGAAATTATGTTTTGTATGAGCTCGTTGAGTTAGAACTTGTATGGAAATTATGTTTTGTATGAGCTCGTTGAGTTAGAACTTGTATGGAAATTATGTTTTGTATGAGCTCGTTGAGTTAGAACTTGTATGGAAATTATGTTTTGTATGAGCTCGTTGAGTTAGAACTTGTATGGAAATTATGTTTTGTATGAGCTCGTTGAGTTAGAACTTGTATGGAAATTATGTTTTGTATGAGCTCGTTGAGTTAGAACTTGTATGGAAATTATGTTTTGTATGAGCTCGTTGAGTTAGAACTTGTATGGAAATTATGTTTTGTATGAGCTCGTTGAGTTAGAACTTGTATGGAAATTATGTTTTGTATGAGCTCGTTGAGTTAGAACTTGTATGGAAATTATGTTTTGTATGAGCTCGTTGAGTTAGAACTTGTATGGAAATTATGTTTTGTATGAGCTCGTTGAGTTAGAACTTGTATGGAAATTATGTTTTGTATGAGCTCGTTGAGTTAGAACTTGTATGGAAATTATGTTTTGTATGAGCTCGTTGAGTTAGAACTTGTATGGAAATTATGTTTTGTATGAGCTCGTTGAGTTAGAACTTGTATGGAAATTATGTTTTGTATGAGCTCGTTGAGTTAGAACTTGTATGGAAATTATATTTTGTATGAGCTCGTTGAGTTAGAACTTGTATGGAAATTATATTTTGTATGAGCTCGTTGAGTTAGAACTTGTATGGAAATTATGTTTTGTATGAAGTTGTTGAGTTAGAACTTGTATGGAAATTATGTTTTGTATGAGCTCGTTGAGTTAGAACTTGTAGAGTATTATATCTTGTACGATGTGTTAGAATTTGTATGAGAAATTAATTTTTGTATGAGTTCGTTGAGTTAGTACTTGTGCGGAAATTATATTTTGTATGAGCTCGCTGAGTTAGAACTTGTATGGAAATCAAGATTAGTATGAGCTCGTTGAGTTAGGACTTGTATGGTAATTATGTTTTGTATGGGCTCGTTGAGTTAGATCCTGTATGGAAATTATATTTTGTATGAGCTCGTTGAGTTAGAACTTGTATGGAAATTATGTTTTTTATGAGCTCGTTGAGTTAGAACTTGTATGGAAATTATGTTTTGTATGAGCTCGTTGAGTTAGAACTTGTATGGAAATTATGTTTTGTATGAGCTCGTTGAGTTAGAACTTGTATGGAAATTATGTTTTGTATGAGCTCGTTGAGTTAGAACTTGTATGGAAATTATGTTTTGTATGAGCTCGTTGAGTTAGAACTTGTATGGAAATTATGTTTTGTATGAGCTCGTTGAGTTAGAACTTGTATGGAAATTATGTTTTGTATGAGCTCGTTGAGTTAGAACTTGTATGGAAATTATGTTTTGTATGAGCTCGTTGAGTTAGAACTTGTATGGAAATTATGTTTTGTATGAGCTCGTTGAGTTAGAACTTGTATGGAAATTATGTTTTGTATGAGCTCGTTGAGTTAGAACTTGTATGGAAATTATGTTTTGTATGAGCTCGTTGAGTTAGAACTTGTATGGAAATTATGTTTTGTATGAGCTCGTTGAGTTAGAACTTGTATGGAAATTATGTTTTGTATGAGCTCGTTGAGTTAGAACTTGTATGGAAATTATGTTTTGTATGAGCTCGTTGAGTTAGAACTTGTATGGAAATTATGTTTTGTATGAGCTCGTTGAGTTAGAACTTGTATGGAAATTATGTTTTGTATGAGCTCGTTGAGTTAGAACTTGTATGGAAATTATGTTTTGTATGAGCTCGTTGAGTTAGAACTTGTATGGAAATTATGTTTTGTATGAGCTCGTTGAGTTAGAACTTGTATGGAAATTATGTTTTGTATGAGCTCGTTGAGTTAGAACTTGTATGGAAATTATGTTTTGTATGAGCTCGTTGAGTTAGAACTTGTATGGAAATTATGTTTTGTATGAGCTCGTTGAGTTAGAACTTGTATGGAAATTATGTTTTGTATGAGCTCGTTGAGTTAGAACTTGTATGGAAATTATGTTTTGTATGAGCTCGTTGAGTTAGAACTTGTATGGAAATTATGTTTTGTATGAGCTCGTTGAGTTAGAACTTGTATGGAAATTATGTTTTGTATGAGCTCGTTGAGTTAGAACTTGTATGGAAATTATGTTTTGTATGAGCTCGTTGAGTTAGAACTTGTATGGAAATTATGTTTTGTATGAGCTCGTTGAGTTAGAACTTGTATGGAAATTATGTTTTGTATGAGCTCGTTGAGTTAGAACTTGTATGGAAATTATGTTTTGTATGAGCTCGTTGAGTTAGAACTTGTATGGAAATTATGTTTTGTATGAGCTCGTTGAGTTAGAACTTGTATGGAAATTATGTTTTGTATGAGCTCGTTGAGTTAGAACTTGTATGGAAATTATGTTTTGTATGAGCTCGTTGAGTTAGAACTTGTATGGAAATTATGTTTTGTATGAGCTCGTTGAGTTAGAACTTGTATGGAAATTATGTTTTGTATGAGCTCGTTGAGTTAGAACTTGTATGGAAATTATGTTTTGTATGAGCTCGTTGAGTTAGAACTTGTATGGAAATTATGTTTTGTATGAGCTCGTTGAGTTAGAACTTGTATGGAAATTATGTTTTGTATGAGCTCGTTGAGTTAGAACTTGTATGGAAATTATGTTTTGTATGAGCTCGTTGAGTTAGAACTTGTATGGAAATTATGTTTTGTATGAGCTCGTTGAGTTAGAACTTGTATGGAAATTATGTTTTGTATGAGCTCGTTGAGTTAGAACTTGTATGGAAATTATGTTTTGTATGAGCTCGTTGAGTTAGAACTTGTATGGAAATTATGTTTTGTATGAGCTCGTTGAGTTAGAACTTGTATGGAAATTATGTTTTGTATGAGCTCGTTGAGTTAGAACTTGTATGGAAATTATGTTTTGTATGAGCTCGTTGAGTTAGAACTTGTATGGAAATTATATTTTGTATGAGCTCGTTGAGTTAGAACCTGTATGGAAATTATGTTTTGTATGAGCTCGTCGAGTTAGAGGTTGTATGGGAATTATATTTTGTGTGAGCTCGTTGAGTTAGAACTTGTATGGAAATTATATTTTGTATGAGTTCGTTGAGTTAGTACTTGTGCGGAAATTGTATTTTGTATGAGCTCGCTGAGTTAGAATTTGTATGGAAATCAAGATTAGTATGAGCTCGCTGAGATAGAACTTCTATAAAAATCATGTATTGTATTAGCTCGCTGAGTTAGAATTTGTATCGAAATTATCCCTTGTATGAGTTCGTTGAGCTAGAACTTGTATGGAAGTCATGGTTTGTAGGAGCTCGTTGAGTTAGAATTTGTATGGAAATTAAGATATGTATGAGCTCGTTGAGTTAGAACTTGTATGGAAATTATGTTTTGTATGAGCTCGTTGAGTTAGAACTTGTATGGAAATTATGTTTTGTATGAGCTCGTTGAGTTAGAACTTGTATGGAAATTATGTTTTGTATGAGCTCGTTGAGTTAGAACTTGTATGGAAATTATGTTTTGTATGAGCTCGTTGAGTTAGAACTTGTATGGAAATTATGTTTTGTATGAGCTCGTTGAGTTAGAACTTGTATGGAAATTATGTTTTGTATGAGCTCGTTGAGTTAGAACTTGTATGGAAATTATGTTTTGTATGAGCTCGTTGAGTTAGAACTTGTATGGAAATTATGTTTTGTATGAGCTCGTTGAGTTAGAACTTGTATGGAAATTATGTTTTGTATGAGCTCGTTGAGTTAGAACTTGTATGGAAATTATGTTTTGTATGAGCTCGTTGAGTTAGAACTTGTATGGAAATTATGTTTTGTATGAGCTCGTTGAGTTAGAACTTGTATGGAAATTATGTTTTGTATGAGCTCGTTGAGTTAGAACTTGTATGGAAATTATGTTTTGTATGAGCTCGTTGAGTTAGAACTTGTATGGAAATTATGTTTTGTATGAGCTCGTTGAGTTAGAACTTGTATGGAAATTATGTTTTGTATGAGCTCGTTGAGTTAGAACTTGTATGGAAATTATGTTTTGTATGAGCTCGTTGAGTTAGAACTTGTATGGAAATTATGTTTTGTATGAGCTCGTTGAGTTAGAACTTGTATGGAAATTATGTTTTGTATGAGCTCGTTGAGTTAGAACTTGTATGGAAATTATGTTTTGTATGAGCTCGTTGAGTTAGAACTTGTATGGAAATTATGTTTTGTATGAGCTCGTTGAGTTAGAACTTGTATGGAAATTATGTTTTGTATGAGCTCGTTGAGTTAGAACTTGTATGGAAATTATGTTTTGTATGAGCTCGTTGAGTTAGAACTTGTATGGAAATTATGTTTTGTATGAGCTCGTTGAGTTAGAACTTGTATGGAAATTATGTTTTGTATGAGCTCGTTGAGTTAGAACTTGTATGGAAATTATGTTTTGTATGAGCTCGTTGAGTTAGAACTTGTATGGAAATTATGTTTTGTATGAGCTCGTTGAGTTAGAACTTGTATGGAAATTATGTTTTGTATGAGCTCGTTGAGTTAGAACTTGTATGGAAATTATGTTTTGTATGAGCTCGTTGAGTTAGAACTTGTATGGAAATTATGTTTTGTATGAGCTCGTTGAGTTAGAACTTGTATGGAAATTATGTTTTGTATGAGCTCGTTGAGTTAGAACTTGTATGGAAATTATGTTTTGTATGAGCTCGTTGAGTTAGAACTTGTATGGAAATTATGTTTTGTATGAGCTCGTTGAGTTAGAACTTGTATGGAAATTATGTTTTGTATGAGCTCGTTGAGTTAGAACTTGTATGGAAATTATGTTTTGTATGAGCTCGTTGAGTTAGAACTTGTATGGAAATTATGTTTTGTATGAGCTCGTTGAGTTAGAACTTGTATGGAAATTATGTTTTGTATGAGCTCGTTGAGTTAGAACTTGTATGGAAATTATGTTTTGTATGAGCTCGTTGAGTTAGAACTTGTATGGAAATTATGTTTTGTATGAGCTCGTTGAGTTAGAACTTGTATGGAAATTATGTTTTGTATGAGCTCGTTGAGTTAGAACTTGTATGGAAATTATGTTTTGTATGAGCTCGTTGAGTTAGAACTTGTATGGAAATTATGTTTTGTATGAGCTCGTTGAGTTAGAACTTGTATGGAAATTATGTTTTGTATGAGCTCGTTGAGTTAGAACTTGTATGGAAATTATGTTTTGTATGAGCTCGTTGAGTTAGAACTTGTATGGAAATTATGTTTTGTATGAGCTCGTTGAGTTAGAACTTGTATGGAAATTATGTTTTGTATGAGCTCGTTGAGTTAGAACTTGTATGGAAATTATGTTTTGTATGAGCTCGTTGAGTTAGAACTTGTATGGAAATTATGTTTTGTATGAGCTCGTTGAGTTAGAACTTGTATGGAAATTATGTTTTGTATGAGCTCGTTGAGTTAGAACTTGTATGGAAATTATGTTTTGTATGAGCTCGTTGAGTTAGAACTTGTATGGAAATTATGTTTTGTATGAGCTCGTTGAGTTAGAACTTGTATGGAAATTATGTTTTGTATGAGCTCGTTGAGTTAGAACTTGTATGGAAATTATGTTTTGTATGAGCTCGTTGAGTTAGAACTTGTATGGAAATTATGTTTTGTATGAGCTCGTTGAGTTAGAACTTGTATGGAAATTATGTTTTGTATGAGCTCGTTGAGTTAGAACTTGTATGGAAATTATGTTTTGTATGAGCTCGTTGAGTTAGAACTTGTATGGAAATTATGTTTTGTATGAGCTCGTTGAGTTAGAACTTGTATGGAAATTATGTTTTGTATGAGCTCGTTGAGTTAGAACTTGTATGGAAATTATGTTTTGTATGAGCTCGTTGAGTTAGAACTTGTATGGAAATTATGTTTTGTATGAGCTCGTTGAGTTAGAACTTGTATGGAAATTATGTTTTGTATGAGCTCGTTGAGTTAGAACTTGTATGGAAATTATGTTTTGTATGAGCTCGTTGAGTTAGAACTTGTATGGAAATTATGTTTTGTATGAGCTCGTTGAGTTAGAACTTGTATGGAAATTATGTTTTGTATGAGCTCGTTGAGTTAGAACTTGTATGGAAATTATGTTTTGTATGAGCTCGTTGAGTTAGAACTTGTATGGAAATTATGTTTTGTATGAGCTCGTTGAGTTAGAGCTTGTATGGAAATTATGTTTTGTATGAGCTCGTTGTATTAGAATTTGTATGAAAGTCAAGATTTGTATGAGCTCGTTGAGTTGGGACTTATATGGAAATTTTGTTTTGTACGAGCTCGCTGAGTTAGAACTTGTATGGAAATCAAGATTAGTATGAGCTCGCTGAGATAGAACTTCTATAAAATCATGTATTGTATTAGCTCGCTGAGTTAGAACTTGTATGGAAATTATATTTTGAATGAGCTCGTTGAGTTAGAACTTGTATGGAAATTATGTTTTGTATGAGATCGTTGAGTTAGAACTTATATGGAAATTATGTTTTGTATGAGCTCGTTGAGTTAGAACTTGTATGGAAATTAAGTTTTGTATGAGCTCGTTGAGTTAGAACTTGTATGGAAATTATGTTTTGTATGAGCTCGTTGAGTTAGAACTTGTATGGAAATTATGTTTTGTATGAGCTCGTTGAGTTAGAACTTGTATGGAAATTATGTTTTGTATGAGCTCGTTGAGTTAGAACTTGTATGGAAATTATGTTTTGTATGAGCTCGTTGAGTTAGAACTTGTATGGAAATTATGTTTTGTATGAGCTCGTTGAGTTAGAACTTGTATGGAAATTATGTTTTGTATGAGCTCGTTGAGTTAGAACTTGTATGGAAATTATGTTTTGTATGAGCTCGTTGAGTTAGAACTTGTATGGAAATTATGTTTTGTATGAGCTCGTTGAGTTAGAACTTGTATGGAAATTATGTTTTGTATGAGCTCGTTGAGTTAGAACTTGTATGGAAATTATGTTTTGTATGAGCTCGTTGAGTTAGAACTTGTATGGAAATTATGTTTTGTATGAGCTCGTTGAGTTAGAACTTGTATGGAAATTATGTTTTGTATGAGCTCGTTGAGTTAGAACTTGTATGGAAATTATGTTTTGTATGAGCTCGTTGAGTTAGAACTTGTATGGAAATTATGTTTTGTATGAGCTCGTTGAGTTAGAACTTGTATGGAAATTATGTTTTGTATGAGCTCGTTGAGTTAGAACTTGTATGGAAATTATGTTTTGTATGAGCTCGTTGAGTTAGAACTTGTATGGAAATTATGTTTTGTATGAGCTCGTTGAGTTAGAACTTGTATGGAAATTATGTTTTGTATGAGCTCGTTGAGTTAGAACTTGTATGGAAATTATGTTTTGTATGAGCTCGTTGAGTTAGAACTTGTATGGAAATTATGTTTTGTATGAGCTCGTTGAGTTAGAACTTGTATGGAAATTATGTTTTGTATGAGCTCGTTGAGTTAGAACTTGTATGGAAATTATGTTTTGTATGAGCTCGTTGAGTTAGAACTTGTATGGAAATTATGTTTTGTATGAGCTCGTTGAGTTAGAACTTGTATGGAAATTATGTTTTGTATGAGCTCGTTGAGTTAGAACTTGTATGGAAATTATGTTTTGTATGAGCTCGTTGAGTTAGAACTTGTATGGAAATTATGTTTTGTATGAGCTCGTTGAGTTAGAACTTGTATGGAAATTATGTTTTGTATGAGCTCGTTGAGTTAGAACTTGTATGGAAATTATGTTTTGTATGAGCTCGTTGAGTTAGAACTTGTATGGAAATTATGTTTTGTATGAGCTCGTTGAGTTAGAACTTGTATGGAAATTATATTTTGTATGAGATCGTTGAGTTAGAACTTATATGGAAATTATGTTTTGTAAAAGTTCGTTGTGTTAGAATTTGTATAAAAAATTAAGTTTTGTATGAGCTCGTTGAGTTAGAACTTGTATGGAAATTATGTTTTGTATGAGCTCGTTGTGTTAGAATTTGTATGAGCTCGTTGAGTTAGAACTTGTATGGAAATTATGCTTTGTATGAGCTCGCTGTGTTAGAATTTGTATGGTTATTAAATTCTGTGTGAGCTCGTTGAGTTAGAGCGTGTATGGAAATCAGTTTCTGTATGAGCTCGCTGAGTTAGGATATGTAGGAAATCATTTTTTGTATGAGCTCGTTGAGTTAGAACTTGTATGGGATTAAGCTTAATATGCGTTGGTTGTGTTAGAATTTGTATGAAAATTTAAATTTTGTATGTGCTCGTTGAGTTAGAACTTGTATGAAAATCATGTCTTGTATGAACTCGTTGAGTTAGAACTTGTATGGAAATCAAGTTTTTTATGAGCTCGTTGAGTTAGAACTTGTATGGAAATTATGTTTTGTATGAGCTCGTTGAGTTAGAACTTGTATGGAAATTATGTTTTGTATGAGCTCGTTGAGTTAGAACTTGTATGGAAATTATGTTTTGTATGAGCTCGTTGAGTTAGAACTTGTATGGAAATTATGTTTTGTATGAGCTCGTTGAGTTAGAACTTGTATGGAAATTATGTTTTGTATGAGCTCGTTGAGTTAGAACTTGTATGGAAATTATGTTTTGTATGAGCTCGTTGAGTTAGAACTTGTATGGAAATTATGTTTTGTATGAGCTCGTTGAGTTAGAACTTGTATGGAAATTATGTTTTGTATGAGCTCGTTGAGTTAGAACTTGTATGGAAATTATGTTTTGTATGAGCTCGTTGAGTTAGAACTTGTATGGAAATTATGTTTTGTATGAGCTCGTTGAGTTAGAACTTGTATGGAAATTATGTTTTGTATGAGCTCGTTGAGTTAGAACTTGTATGGAAATTATGTTTTGTATGAGCTCGTTGAGTTAGAACTTGTATGGAAATTATGTTTTGTATGAGCTCGTTGAGTTAGAACTTGTATGGAAATTATGTTTTGTATGAGCTCGTTGAGTTAGAACTTGTATGGAAATTATGTTTTGTATGAGCTCGTTGAGTTAGAACTTGTATGGAAATTATGTTTTGTATGAGCTCGTTGAGTTAGAACTTGTATGGAAATTATGTTTTGTATGAGCTCGTTGAGTTAGAACTTGTATGGAAATTATGTTTTGTATGAGCTCGTTGAGTTAGAACTTGTATGGAAATTATGTTTTGTATGAGCTCGTTGAGTTAGAACTTGTATGGAAATTATGTTTTGTATGAGCTCGTTGAGTTAGAACTTGTATGGAAATTATGTTTTGTATGAGCTCGTTGAGTTAGAACTTGTATGGAAATTATGTTTTGTATGAGCTCGTTGAGTTAGAACTTGTATGGAAATTATGTTTTGTATGAGCTCGTTGAGTTAGAACTTGTATGGAAATTATGTTTTGTATGAGCTCGTTGAGTTAGAACTTGTATGGAAATTATGTTTTGTATGAGCTCGTTGAGTTAGAACTTGTATGGAAATTATGTTTTGTATGAGCTCGTTGAGTTAGAACTTGTATGGAAATTATGTTTTGTATGAGCTCGTTGAGTTAGAACTTGTATGGAAATTATGTTTTGTATGAGCTCGTTGAGTTAGAACTTGTATGGAAATTATGTTTTGTATGAGCTCGTTGAGTTAGAACTTGTATGGAAATTATGTTTTGTATGAGCTCGTTGAGTTAGAACTTGTATGGAAATTGTATTTTGTATGAGCTCGTTGAGTTAGAACTTCTATAAAAATCATGTATTGTATTAGCTCGCTGAGTTAGAATTTGTACGAAATTGAAGCTTTTTATTAGTTCGTTGAGTTAGAACTTGTATGGAAATTATCCCTTGTATGAGTTCGTTGAGATAGAACTTGTATGGAACTCATTGCTTGTAGGAGCTCGTTGAGATAAAATTTGTGTGGAAATCAAGATATGTATGAGCTCGCTGAGTTAGAAGTTATATGGAAATTATGTTTTGTACGAGCTCGTTTTGTTAGAATTTGTATAAAAAATTAAGTTTTGTATGAGTTCATTGAGTTAGAACTTGTATGGAAACCATGTTTTGTATGAGCTCGCTGAGTTAGAACTTGTATAGAAAATATGATTTGTATGAGCTCGTTGTATTAGAAATTATAAGGAAATTATATTTTGTATGATATCGTTGAGTTAGAACTTGTATGGAAATTATGCTTTGTATGAGCTCGTTGAGTTAGAACTTGTATGGAAGTCAAGTTTTGTATGAGCTCGTTGAGTTAGAACTTGTATGGAAATCAGTTTCTGTATGAGCTCGCTGAGTTAGAACTTCTATAAAATCATGTTTTGTATTAGCTCGCTGAGTTAGAATTTGTATGAAATTTAAGCTTTTTATTAGTCCGTTGAGTTAGAACTTGTATGGAAATTATCCCTTGTATGAGTTCGTTGAGCTAGAACTTGTATGGAACTCATGGCTTGTAGGAGCTCGTTGAGATAGAATTTGTGTGGAAATCAAGTTATGTATGAGCTCGTTGAGTTAGGACTTATATGGAAGTTACGTTTTGTACGAGCTAGTTGCGTTAGAGTTTGAATAAAAAATTAAGTTTTGTATGAGCTCTTTGAGTTAGAACTTGTATGGAAACCATGTTTTGTATGAGCTCGTTGTATCAGAATTTGTATGAAAATCAAGTTTTGCAGTACCTCGTTGAGTTAGAACTTATATGGAAGTTATGTTTTGTACGAGCTCGTTGTGTCGAATTTGTGTAAAAATTAAGTTTTGTATGAGTTCGTTCAGTTAAAACTTGTATGAAAATCAAGATTTGTATGAGCTCGTTGAGTTGGGACTTATATGGAAATTTTGTTTTGTACGAGCTCGTAGTATTAGAAATTGTATGAAAAGTTCAGTTTTGTATGAGGTCGTTGAGTTAGAACTTGTATGGAAACCATGTTTTGTACGAGCTCGTTGTATTAGAATTTGTGTAAAAAATTAAGTTTTGTATGAGCTCGCTCAGTTAAAACTTGTATGGAAATCAAGATTAGTATGAGCTCGCTGAGATAGAACTTCTATAAAAATCATGTATTGTATTAGCTCGCTGAGTTAGAATTTGTATGAAATTGAAGCTTTTTATTAGTTCGTTGAGTTAGAACTTATATGGAAGTCATGGCTTGTACGAGCTCGTTGTGTTAGAATTTGTATAAAAAATTAAGTTTTGTATGAGTTCGTTGAGTTAGAACTTGTATGGAAATCAAGATTTGAAAGAGCTGGTTGAGTTGGGACTTATATGAAAATTGTGTTTTGTACGAGCTCGTAGTGTTATAATTTTTATGAAAAGTTCAGTTTTGTATGAGTTCATTGAGTTAGAACTTGTATGGAAACCATGTTTTGTATGAGCTCGTTGTATCAGAATTTGTATGAAAGTCAAGTTTTGTGTGAGCTCGTTGAGTTAGAACTTGTATGGAAATCATTTTCTGTCTGAGCTGGCTGAGTCAGGATATGTATGAAAATCATTTTTTGTATGAGCTCGTTGAGTTAGAACTTGTATGGAAATCAAGATTGGTATGAGCTCGCTGAGATAGAACTTTTATAAAAATCATGTTTTGTATTAGCTCGTTGAGTTAGAATTTGTATGAAATTTAAGCTTTTTATGAGCTCGTTGAGTTAGAACTTGTATGAAAGTCAAGATTTGTATGAGCTCGTTGAGTTAGAACTTATATGGAAGTTATGTTTTGTACGAGCTCGTAGTGTTAGAATTTGTATGAAAAATTAAGTTTTGTATGAGTTCGTTGAGTTAGAACTTGTATGAAAGTCAAGATTTGTATAAGCTCGTTGAGTTGGGACTTGTATGGAAAACATATTTTGTATGAACCCGTTGTATTAGAGTTTGTATGGATATCATGTTTTGTGTGAGCTCGCTTAGTTAGAACTTGTATGGAAAACATGATTTGTATGAGCTCGTTGAGTTAGAACTTGTATGGGATTATGTTTAATATGCGCTCGTTGTGTTAGAATTTGTATGAAAATTTAAATTTTGTATGTGCTCGTTGAGTTAGAATTTGTATGAAAAATTAAGTTTTGTATGAGCTCGCTAAGTTAGAACTTGTATGGAAATTATGCTTTGTATGAGCTCGCTGTGTTAAAATTTGTATGATAATTAAATTCTGTATGAGCTCGTTGAGTTAGAACTTGTATGGGATTATGTTTTATATGAGCTCGTTGAGTTAGAACTTGTATGGGAATTATGTTTTGTATCAGCTCGTTGAGTTAGAACTTGTATGGGAATTATATTTTGTATGAGCTCGTTGAGTTAGAACTTGTATGGAAATTATATTTTGTATGAGCTCGTTGAGTTAGAACTTGTATGGAAATTATGTTTTGTATGAGCTCGTTGAGTTAGAACTTGTATGGAAATTATATTTTGTATGAGCTTGTTAATTTAGAACTTGTATGAGAATCAAGTTTTGTATGAGCTCGTTGAGTTAGAACTTGTATGGAAATTATATTTTGTATGAGCTCGTTGAGTTAGAACTTGTATGGAAATTATATTTTGTATGAGCTCGTTGAGTTAGAACTTGTATGGAAATTATGTTTTGTATGAGCTCGTTGAGTTAGAACTTGTATGGGAATTATGTTTTGTATGAGCTCGTTGAGTTAGAACTTGTATGGGAATTATGTTTTGTATGAGCTCGTTGAGTTAGAACTTGTATGGAAATTATGTTTTGTATGAGCTCGTTGAGTTAGAACTTGTATGGGAATTATGTTTTGTATGAGCTCGTTGAGTTAGAACTTGTATGGGAATTAAGTTTCGTATGGGCTCGTTGAGTTAGAACTTGTATGGGAATTATGTTTTGTATGAGCTCGTTGAGTTAGAACTTGTATGGGAATTAAGTTTCGTATGGGCTCGTTGAGTTAGAACTTGTATGGGAATTAAGTTTCGTATGGGCTCGTTGAGTTAGGACTTGTATGGGAATTAAATTTCGTATGGGCTCGTTGAGTTAGAACTTGTATGGGAATTATATTTTGTATGAGCTCGTTGAGTTAGAACTTGTATGGGAATTATGTTTTGTATGAGCTCGTTGAGTTAGAACTTGTATGGGAATTAAGTTTCGTATGGGCTCGTTGAGTTAGAACTTGTATGGGAATTATGTTTTGTATGAGCTCGTTGAGTTAGAACTTGTATGGAAATTATATTTTGTATGAGCTCGTTGAGTTAGAACTTGTATGGGAATTATGTTTTGTATGAGCTCGTTGAGTTAGAACTTGTATGGGGATTAAGTTTCCTATGGGCTCGTTGAGTTAGAACTTGTATGGAAATTATGT